>RJWT010030259.1:0-14694 GCA_004365215.1 Cuniculus paca | reverse complement strand
TCTATAATTATATTATGTATTGTTTTTCCCCCTAGTAGAAATTAATTACATAAACTCAGGGAGGGAGCTTATTGATTTTGCTCACTACCTTATCCTCAGTGCTAGCCCTTGCTTAGGGATGGTACCTATATATTTGATGAATGAACAATTATGCTATGGGTAACTACTCTTCAGTTTACAGATAAGGTGACTTCTATGCCTCAATTCACAGATAAGACAATCAATGAAGACAAAAGATAAGGAACTTATTTAAAATCACAGAATGAGTAAGCAGTAGATCTAGGATGTGAACTCAGAGAAGCAGACTCAGGTCACTAGGCCTAATATCTTTTCCTGTAAGAACATCCATATAGTCTTATGGTAATAACAAGTTATTTTAAGTATAAACAAATTAAAGAATTATTTTAAGAAAAATTTTAAAATGGTAGGTGGGGTATGTAAAGACAAGTGGTATATAGGCTAATTTAAGGTATAACCAACCTCCCTAAAGGAAGCAATCTCTCTTTTTTTTTATTAATATCTCTTTTCTTAAACATATAAAATTTAAATTATAAGCAATAAAAATTTTACTTGTACATTAATTCTAATTCCATCAATGCTTACAGTATCATTATGTGCTTATGATTTAATCAGCTGTGTAACTTAATTTTAAAAAGAAAAAAAGAATAAAAACGAAGATACAGAATTTCAAAACAAGATAATAGATTAACAATGGTTAACATATTGTGTATTGTTATCTTCAAAGTAGTTGCTCAGACTGCAAGATATAGGCATGAAAAAACGATCAAATAATGAAAGCACAAATCATTCTTTTCGAAGAACTAATAGAGATTAGTAGTATAATTGTAGTATATATTAGTATAATTAGTAATATATATATATGAGATACATATGTATGTATATACTTAGTAGTACAATTAGTATATATAGTATAATTAGTATATATATATATGAGATATATATATATATATGTATGTATGTATGTATATACTTTTCCCTTATTTCTTATCTCCTTTCCCCCATCCCAGTTGTTCTTTCCTTTTGAGCAGTATCTTTCCCTTTGACTTTCACAATATCTACTGTACTTTTGGATTGGTTGGGCAATTTCTACCTTTCCTTCTATACTGAAGGAGCTCAGTTACTGAAACCCCTAACCTTTCTCCAGCCCTTTTATCACTCAGGCCTAGTGAGGGAGAGGGGTTTGCTTGAATGGTATGCAGTGGAACAATAAACCAGGCATGTTTGACTTAGCCCTACTGTTTCTCTCTGCAGAAACCGCTGCCTATAGGAAGCCTGTTTTTCACCACTGCTTTTCAAAGGGCAGGCAGTTCCCTACTATGTAGTTCCCTACCAACATGACCTGGATAGGTCCATCTCCTAAATTCTGGAGACTGGCTAGCAGGCCCATTTGGCTCTTGTATTGAATTCTCTACTGAGGATTTTATCACTAGTAGAGCAAAACCGGAACATCTTGTGGAAACTAAAGTATTTGACATTCATAACCAGCTAATTGACTAAGTAGAACCAAAATAAAAAGGGAGACGAACTAGGGGATTTTTAAATTAGCATTTTTAAAAAGCCACACACTCTCACATCCTCAAAACTGAGTCACATAATACAAGTCTGTTTGTAAGGGAAAACACAGTAATGAAATTAAGAGGTACAGTAAGACTATGTCATCACAAACATGAACACAGGTTTTATAGTATACATCAATATAAAAAGGCAGAAAAAACTGAGGAACTGTACTAGCTAAACTTAAATGAGGAATCCATGACACTGACTGACCTTCTCAAACAGATATTGTAGCACATATAATTTTTTAATTTTACTCTTTAATTCTACACTGTGGCTCTAAAATGTCTTCTCTATTGTGGTAGGCATGTAACTCGCTTGATAGGGAAGAGAGAGGGAAAGGGATTCTCTTCCAAGAGAACTGATATAATTCTACTAATAGAAAAAGTTAAGGCATAAAGTGGGAAAAATATGTGCTCCAGGAAATGACTTTTTAGGAAATATGTGGAGTCACAAAAGACTTGAGTTTAAAATCTCAGCTTCAGCATTTATTAGTTATATGACTGTCCTCACCCTATATTAATGAAATTAGTATTTTAGCTTTTTCATCTATAAAACAGAGCTGATGCCATGTATTTTTTGTGGCATTGTGAACATGGGCATTAATTTAAAAACGTGGCACAATACACTGCGTATAATGAGCACTCAATAAATGCTACTGTTATTATGAAATTTTTTGTTTATTTCTTAATCCTAATTTCATGGATCCACTATCATAATTCTAAGCAGCGATTACAAGTACTTCTTTTTTTCATAAATGCTTTAAATTGTTATTCCAGTTAATAACAGGTAGACAAAACTGTGTTTGTTCAGTACTTAAGAGCTTTTAATGATCTCAACTTATAAAAATGAGAGCATCTTATTGAGAAAAAAAAATATATAAGATGATTTATATGTTTCTCCAAAAAGAAAAAAAGGCATACCTTGCATTTGGGCTCAGATTATTATACTTGAAGAATATAAATATAAACAATTTTGAAAGAAAAAATAGGATTAGGAATTATCCTTGACTAGAAAACTCACCTGACTTTCTCTTTCTTTTTTAGCCATGAGTTCAAGTTCCTCTTTAGCACTGCTCAGTTCTTTCTCCAGCCCTGCAACTGTATCCACATCTCCTAAAATGAACATTTAGTGCTTGTTTTAATCACTAAACACATGATGAGAACTACATCCCAGCAGTCAAAAACTACATAGGTACTTGTTTCTGTAGCATTATTTATAATAGCAAAATACTACAAACAATTTACATGCTATAAAGAAAAGATGAAATCAACTACAGTATGTTCACAATAGATTATGTAGCTGTAAAAAAGAATGTGGGAAGTGTTTACAAACTTATATGGAGTGATTTGATGATACTTTTAAGTAAAACAAGCTAAACTCAAAGAATAATCTATTAGGAGGAAGGGGAAAACATACATATACACATATGATTCATTTGCTTATGTCTGAAAAAAAAATACACAGGGAGGATAACCCATAAATGAAACTGCTTACCTGCAAGAGAAAAGTAGAAACAGAAGACAAAGGCAGAAAAGTAGCTGGGATTTCTGAGTATACCGTGCTATATATTTGATTTTTTTAACTGTGTTAAATACTTACTATAATGAAGGAGATAATTAACCCAAATAATTTGTTTTTGTTTTTGGTCTTTTTGTTTTGTTTTTTTGAGACAAGGCCTCACTAGCTCATACTGGCCTTAAACTCACTTTGTAGCCCAGGCTGGCCTTGAACTCTTGGCAATCCTCTTGTCTCAGCCTCCTGAGTGCAGGGATCACAGGTGTGCACCACCATGCTTGGCCTAATTTTTGAATTTAGTACTCTTATTTATTTATTTATTTATTTATTTATTTATTTTTTGCAGCACTGGGGATTGAACTTACGACCTTGTGCTTGCCAGGCAGGCGCTTAGGCCACTGAGCTAGATCCCCAGCCCAATTTAGTACTCTTAACTATATACCCTTAGTGGTAAATACCCTGAGAATAGAAAGGATTAAAAGAAATCTGAAGTATTTAACATAATAGGTTTATTGTTGATAGTGTTATTCATGTAGTAATTCTGAAACTATTTTTGCATACTGTGCAAATGCATAAATATTTTGAAATATATTGATGTTAAAGGTAACCAGAATTCTCAATGTTAGGAGAAAGAAGCTACAAATATACAATGAGAAAAAAAGAATCTGTGTTGTTAAATTGGCAGGAATTATATTCTCCCTCTTTTTCTGACACACACACACACATATGCACGTACACACTTTTTAAAAAATTCATTGCAAACTCTGTTCACTTAAAAGGGTCTAGAAGCAAATGACACTCATAAAGCAAGGAACACACCATGTTTCAAAATGTTATCATCTATTAAAAGAACCAAGGAGCTTCTTCTATTAATGGTTGGTTGCAGAGCTGACACAGGTGAAATAAAAGATGATCATAGCATGTTACCGTGCCAAAAACTATGGGAGTTCTCAAGAACTGATGAGGAAACAGAAAAAAGAACAGAGCAAGAGTCTGAAGTTCCTACTGGCCTAATTTGGGCATCAAATAGAACAATAACAGAAGTAGACAACACAATAATTTTCCTTAAAACATGATTCATACTGAAACTAACCAAAATTGATGTGGGGAGATAGGAAAGACAGCTCTTTATAAATTATATCTACTAATAAATAGAAAAGAAATTTCAGAAATATAAAAATAATTTTTAAAAAAATCACTAGTGTAATGGTTTAGGCAAGGTCAGAGGACGTTAAAGCTACTAGCTGTTGGAAAACACAATGGTAAATATCTCAAGATATCAGCTGGTACATTTATTATTAATTACAAAGGGAAAAATAAAACTTTACAGTGAAGAGATCTTGCAGACACAGTGTAATTTAGCCAAATGACTAAACTTAATATTACCAAGTATGATACAAACTAATTAATATGCACTGATATGATGCACTGAGAAAGGAATCACTCATACAGTGTTCTTGCCAAAAATGTTCAATTTGAACCTAACCACGAGGAAATAATCAGAGCAGAACTAAAGAACATTAACATGGATTTTAAATTCCCAAAGTCACAAAAGACAAAAAAAGGGTATAAAGCTGTTCTAAATCAAAGAAGACTAAAAAGACACGATATTGTAACAAATGTATGATCCCTGAGATGGGGGGTTCAGGGGGAGAGACATGGATACAACTACAGAAAACATTACTGAGGCAAGAGGAACTTTGAATATGGACTGTATATTAGATACAAGGACAATATAAAGGTCAAACTGCCTGAGGAGGATAAGTATATTATTGATATGTGGGAGAATGCCTTTGTCCCTAGAAAGCACTTAATTGAAATATTTGGGGATGAAATGTCATAGTGTCTATAAGAAATACTCCAGTGGTTCAGAAAAATCGTATGTGTGTGTAAAGAATTCACATGTGGTAAAAATATTAATATAACTGACAAATCCTAATAAAAATGTATGAGTTTTCACTGTTTTGCCACTTATAGTCTAGTTTTAAATTTGCCAAAATAAAAAATTGAAGTATGATTTTTAAAAAAACACAAATATAAAATAAGTTAAAGCTAGCATTTTTTATGCTAGCATTTTTTACTCTTTGACTAACTAGCATAGTTTTCCAACTACACAATGACAATTTGTGAGATTTTTCTAATTCTCTATCATTCTACACTATGATATATACACAAAATTTCTGTATTGTCAATATCAATCAAAATAACCATAGGATGGTTTTCTAAGTCTAGAACCTTTCTTAACAATATAAGTCCCACCTTATTAATCATCATGAGTCTGTACTTGCAAAACTCCCTGAGAAGTAACTTCCTTAAGGCTCTGCCAACATTGATCTTTGTCTCAGAGACACCAGTCCAAGGTATCCACTGGAGTTATGCTCCCACCATGCACAGAATTTAGTTCTCTTTATGGAGTTCAAGCCCTGAAACCATCACTTAGATGAGGCTTAGCTTGGCAAATAGCTCAATGTATATTGCTCAGAAGTTACAGGGACCATCCCTAGCCTTGAGAGATATCCAAAAGTTGTTAATTTTATGGACCCTGCTCCAGGCATGGAAGCCCTACATCTGGCATTTCTGAATCCTGGTAAAACTATTTTAAAAGGGTAGCTAGGATGCAGTTTCCCTGCACTAAATTCTGAACCTGGAGCAATAAGCATTAATCAATACAAGGTAAGGGCAATTCTTAGAAGTGACATATTTCTAGGCTTTCAGGGGAATCCAGACTTATTTTTCCATTAACCAATCTATTAATACAGACAGACAAAAAAGGAAAAACAAAAGGTCTCTTCATGAAATAAAATTTGATACTTACCTAACGTAGACCTGGGTATGCTGGCATCCTCTTTAGCGGTCAATGAAGTGCTATCTCTGGAGGGTAGTTGCATTGACCCCTAAAAATTGGAAGAATTGGGGGACTTAGGAAGATGCAGGAACCATGAGCGTAATGACAGGACTCAGAATGTTCTCATGCAATTTGCATTAAAATTAAACTTACATGAAACTGAAACATATTAAACTGAAATGTAAGAAGAAAATGCAGTCAACATGAAAATCTATGAGAGTCAATAATTCTTACTTGGTCAGTCTGCTCTCCAAAATGAGGGCTAATGGAGGTAACTTCAGCTTGTTGGTTTGAGATGAGTGCCTGGGTCATTACAAAGTCTTTCCCTCCCAAATACTGGCGCAGGGCCTGTAATTCTGAATTTCTTTCCATTAGGGCTTGCACTATCTTCTCTGAAGCAGCCTAGTAAGAAGAAACCACAAATAACATTTGAAAGATACTGT
This sequence comes from Cuniculus paca, assembly GCA_004365215.1. Taxonomy (NCBI): domain Eukaryota; kingdom Metazoa; phylum Chordata; class Mammalia; order Rodentia; family Cuniculidae; genus Cuniculus; species Cuniculus paca. Next base: position 8,313 of record RJWT010030259.1, on the reverse strand, counting down.
AGTAAAATAACCATTTATAAAAATTCACTAAGATCCAAAAAATAGTTTCCACACTTACAGTTTAAAAAGAAAAAGTCAAGTGAGTAGCAAGAAGGTTTCTCACAGGCATAACATTGAAAAACTCTAAGACATCTATTGCAAATAAAAGGATCTGATATAGCAACTGCTAGAACTCAATCAGACGAAAAAGTCAAGATTCTGGTTTAAACTGAGAAACAGGTGTCTTTGTTTAGCCGTTCCCTTGGTCTGGATTGCTCTTCACCCACACATTTTTATTGTCTGCTGCCTCAGATAACCTCAGTAGACTGGCCTTCCCTGTACTTCCTACCTAAAAGAGTAAATTCATGGGTCAAAGGGCACAAATGTTCATGTAGATTAGTAAATTTGGAGAATCTAATAATTTCCTCTCTTCCTGTATTTCTCTCCTATACCTGGCATGTATATTTCCTAAGGGCATCTTAGTGCTGAATCCCAAGTACCCAGAACAATGCATACCACATAATGGGCTTTTGATATATATTTACTGAATGAATCAATTACCCAGATAAGTATCTTTATTAGACCACATGGTCAGGGAAATCTGAATTTCAATATCACTAAAGCCAACTTGTTCCACTTCAAATCCCACAGTTTTCTAAGACAGATGGTGGAACAATAAGGGAAAGATCTGGAACACTACCTGTGGCTGTTAATGCATAGAAAGTCTATATTTAATTAGAGCATTTGGAGAAAATAAATAAATTATTGGAGATATAAAATGATGAACTGGAATTGTATTAACTATCATAGTACCAACTGACTCAAGCAAGAAATACTATTTTTTTTAATGAAAAGCTGAGGCCTTCTAATTTCTAAGAGAAACAAAAATTCCATTTTCAACAAATAAAATTTGGGCTCTTAGGAGATTTGAACATAACAATTTTAGAGGTATCAGTACACTATTAATGTTTATTAGTAAAAGTGTCTATGAAAATTATGAGAAAAACTATAATTACAAAGTGTATCTGTTGTCTACCTAGCACGGTACACTTTCCCAGTAGTGCTGCTTTCAGCCTTGCTCCTTCAAGTGTAGTCAATGAGCAGCATCATGATCCACTGCAGTTTATTAGAAAGGTAGACTCCTCATTTTTACCACCAGGAGTGAGCTCAGAAATCTATGTGTTGCTATTCAGGTGACACTTCTGCTTGTAAAATAAGACTGATTCTTTCAAATCACAAAGATTAAAATGAAAACTCAAAGCCTTGTTAGCCTCTTGCCAAAGACATAAATGATTTGCAACAGTTGTCTATTCTAGAAGCAATTTCTGAAGCACATGGCAGGATGCACCTAATAAAATGTGTGTAACTTCAGTGGGTCAGAAAATTAGAAAAGTAGAATATAACCATCTATAATATACAGAGACATACTAACAAACAACACAGGCAAGTAAGAATCTAGCTTCCTCTAAAATTGACTAGGGAGATTCAGAGCTGGTCACAGATCCCTGAAATGCAGTATAACTAGCATCCTTTGGCCTTCAGGGGAAAAAATACATGAAAATGAGGAAAAAACAAGAATTTTCTTCTGAAATCATTCTGTACCATTTTTGGACATTAATGTAACCCATAATATTGCTAAATACTCATTCTCATCATGGCCTTTGAAAAACATGACCTTTTATTTCTCTAAAGGTAATCTGGGTTTTACAAAAATTGAGAATATATGCTGAGTGTAGTTTTTTCAAATCTTGGCTGTAAATATAAACTACTACTCTAGTCTTTGTAACTTAGAAACAAAAGTAAAATACTCCAGAACTCTAAAAACGATCAGAGCATTAAAAAAAAGAAAATGCACATAATGAACTTAATGAATACATTTATTATTTAAGCATACTCCCAAACAGCATTGAAAAAATCTTACACATTTTGATATAAAACTGTGGTTTAGCTAATAAATAGAAGGAAAAAATTATAAAATGATAGAAACAGGACACAAATGATGCTTTTCTGGTCTGGGCATAGTCCTTACTTGGCTCTCCTGCTCCCTGGTGCTCATAGACTGAAGCAGGCTCTGCATCTCCATCTCGTGTTCCACAGCATGCTTGTTCCGGTCACTAAGAAGATCCTGCAGCATCCTTTCTTTTTGCTGCAGACGCTGGCACAGCTCCTCAGCTATTTCACTCTGTCCTGGTCCGAGTTTGCAGAGCAATGTTGCACTAAGATCCTAATGTAGAGAGTGTAATATAAGTTTTCAGAAAAAAGAATTCCTTCTAGTACATATCAAAAGGCTTATAAAGGATCTGACATAGAAGAGCTGTGAAGTTCTTGAGAATAATATCATGTGGTATTCATGTTTTTTCCCTAGATCTACCACTGGCCTGCGATGTAGAAGGCTGGAAATACATGTTCAGTAAATGAACACTAACAATACAGAAACTTACATATTGTTCTCTGAAATAAGTCCTTTCTCCTGTTTGCTCAGAGCACATAACAATCAACGTAAGATGAGAACAAATGGATGCTCAGCTCATTTATTTCATTTATTATCTCCTCGCTTTAATTTTTACCAGAAATACAAAATGATAAGCTAAAAAAGAAAACCGAAAGCTGCTTTAGCAGGATAATGCAGGTTCTATTTTTACAGTAATCACCAGTATATGGTAATTAAAACTCTGGAGCCATAAGGCCTGGGCTGAATACTGGCTTTGCCACTTCCTTAGCTAATACCTGAGAAAAATTAACTTCAGAGGTCTGTTTCCTTGTCTGTAAGACAGGCATAATAGTGTGTCCCTCATAAACTTTGGAAGATTCAGTAAGTTAATATCCACTAAGCTCTTAAAATAGTACCTGAACCAGCATAAGCACCATAAATAATAAAGGTTAGTAATCATATTGTAGATGTATTTTTTAGATCTAATTATTTCTCATATAACTTGAGAAAGATAATTGTCATCTCAAATTTATGGGGTGGGAGAGTCCCAGTGAAAATCAATTACTTGTTCAAGTACACAATGTTTTTAAAGACTTGGGTCACTGGCTTCCTAGACACCAATGGTCCTAAGTGAAGGCTAAGATTATACAATCACTAAGCCAACTGTATTTAAATTAATTGAAATCTTGCCTCCACTTCTTTGTTTCTGTCATGCAGAGAAGTCTGTAACTGCTGAATAATACTCTCTTGCTCCTTCTGCCAATGGCTAAATTTGGTTTCCATTTCTTCTTTCAGCCACTGGAGGTTTTGACAGGTAGCAGTTAACTGTTCCACTTGTAGGCCTTTGGCCCTCAGAAGACTCTCCATACTCTGCAGTCACAAAGAGAACAACCACAGGTCAAGGTGTACCTACATTCCTCAGGATACACAAGAAATCAGATATACCTATGAGTTATCACCAATCAACTTTTTTGCAAGAGGCAAAAATTTAGCATCTAATCTACCACACCAATCTATTTTGTATTTTTAGAAACTTCTGTCTAGTTTGTGAAGAGAGAAATGTAAGTATATGATAAAAATGAAGTATGGAGGAAGAATTACTTTCTCTACAGAGAAAGCAAATGACTTCTTTAAAAATTTACAGATAGTTAGCTGTAACACAAGTCTACAGTAAGTGTGCAAAAAAAAGTGTATGTAATAAAATAAGCAAGTATTTTAACTGTGCCAATACATGGACATGTATACAATATTAATGAGGAAAAACACAATAGTTGCACCAACAATGCTTATGCAAAAATGTATCTAAACGTGGGTGTGTATCTACAGAAAAAGATAAGAAATAAACTAGAACTATGTAACTACATATCAATATTTATAGCTTCCCTCTACAAAGCTTATAATATAAAAGAACACAGAAGTGGTAAAATTTCTCACTTTCAAGTCTATAATGATGAAGCATGTGAGTACTATTTTTTTTCTTGTAAAAGAAAATACTTTGGTTTTCAGAAAATGATGGAGGAGGCTGATGCTTACAATGAAAGCAAAAGAGAAATATCAATCAATGATAGATTTTGCTCTCACTTGCATAGTAGCTTCGTTGGAGGAGAGAACACCACGCAATCTCTCTAAGTCATGATCGCGCTCTCTCACAGCAAGATGAAGCTGACGCAGCTCTTTGTCCTTTTCTTCGAGAGCACAGAACTTTTCATCTATGGCCCGCTGTAAGGAAAATAAGAATCCTAAACTTTAAAAGAGTCATCATCTTCATCACCCTTATTCAATAAAACTCAAAATATGAAGCAACAGAAAACCAAAACCTCAAAGCACAAATTTTAATAATATCTATGTAGACAGAATAATTCATAACATAGTGAATAAAATTTTATCCTACATACCTCTAGAGCAATAGCTCTATCTTGTATTCGCTGCCGAAGTTTCTCAAGCAACATTTCATTTGCTTCAAGGGTTTTGTCTGAATTATCTCGATACTGTAGGAGCTCCTGAAATTCCTAAGAAGTCCGAAAAATATTTTCTTTTATTTACTTATTCAATATTAACTGAATTCCTACATTTTGCCAACTACTTTGCTATTCAGAATAAAAAACAAGAATGATAATTTTCCTCAAGGGAAACAAGTTTAGCAGAGATAAGAGACATGGACATTGTTAACTATCCTGTGATATTCAATTAACATAATACATAAAATTAACAATTTAGCCACATACATGTTAGCATGCATGTCAGCCAGCTACTAGAACATAGGGTGTGTTGCCTGACTTGGCCTAAAGGTGTCAGTAAAGACCTCACAAAGGAGGTAATTGCTGCCAATCTTCAATGACTAAGACTTCCCAAAGGCAGAGATGATGATGGTATATTATCTGTCAGGGGGAAATAAAAAGAATACACAATATATATATATATATATATGCTATGAAAAAATTATATGTTCAGTAAAATGTAAGGGATTTTGTGCAAAGTTTAGAGTAGCTGGCAGAACTGATCACTCTTTTTATTGCCCCATTTCACCCTAAAATTTTCATTCTAGCATTTAACTCTATGAAAGCTTGTACCAATGTCATCTCCTACTAGACTGACAGAAGTAGTCAAGACTCTGTCTTTCCAGCCCCTACTATAGTAGTCTCTGACTTGCAAAGGTACTTAGTAACCATATGCTGAATACTGTTTGTTCCTCCAGTCTATTTGTATTGTTTCTTACTTGCTGATCAGTATCTTATTCATGGATTACATTTTGTGTCTTTTTAAATCTTCCTGATTCCCACCACTCAATGTTCTATTTGTAGCAAATATTCAACACAGGTGACTCATACCTTAAGGTTATATGAACAGGAATTTCTGAGCTTTTATTGAGATCAAGTGAACTCACCTGAAGCAGTTGCTTTTTATGACCCAGACTCTGGTTTAGGTGTTGAATGTTTTGCTCCTGTGTTCGAATCTCATTGTGTTTTTCAGCCTCCAGGGCATGAAGCTGTTGGCTCTTATTCTGCAATTCTCCTTGTAAATGCTGCAAAGCTTTTCGCAATTCCTGAATTGAAATACTCACTTTTAAAAGCAATCTAAAACTGTCATTTGGTCATTGGATATAGAGACCTTAAAACTTTCAAGACATAATGAAATATAAAGAACTAGAAAGTACCATCATTAAAATTGCTACAGAAATATTACACAATACATTAAGAGGAGTTGAATATAGGAAATTTTAAAAACTGTGCATGGACATAGGTTAATAAGTTTGACTTATAGTTCAATACTTATTTTCTTGTTAATAAAGTAGATCTACTAAGTAGGACTTTGCCCTACTATACACCTAAATCCTTTACAATACGCTCAAGGGTAGACTATTTCTATCATGTTTTCTTAAGAACTCATGAAGGCTCTATGAATTCTTTTTCTTAATTTGCCATATGTAATATTTTTCTAATAATAAAATCAGTAATCTTTAAACTATCTGTCACTTTGGATACTTACTCTCAAAAAATATTTCCAATTAAAATTTAGGACATGTTTCCTTTAAGTATACAACAAAAAGTTAAGAATTATTTCCATTCTAATTCTTCCATCACTCCTTGACCTTGCCAAATCATGAAAATTTTGATATTTACAATGAAAATTCAGGAAAAATATTTAACCTTCAAAGTATTAAATGAAGGAGATTCTTCAAAAAATAGTTGTAAACATGAATGTTTTACAGTCAAAGGAGAAAAGAATATGCTCTAAGATAACAAGATAAAGGAACCATTCTAAAATTATGTGTATTTTTAAAAATTACATGGCTCATTGTATATGCCATTCCTTTGACCTTGGATGTTCTTGGTCACTTTTCTGTGTAGCTGACTTTGATCCCATCCTTCCAGGATAACCTGAGATACCCTGTCTTTCATGAAGCTTTCCTTGATTCCCTTTCTCAGTCCCTCCCAGAAGTTCCTTTAGGACCCTATACACAACTCCTCAGTATTAACTACACTCCAATTCTGTTCATGTGCTTGTTTTTCATACTAAATTATAAGCAACTTAAGAGGAAAAAGCCTGCGGTATTTTCCACTGAATTTCCAGGACACAGCCCAATATCCGGCACATGAAACAAGCTAACAAATGTTGGACCGGATTACACTCAGATTAAGCAAATACTGTAACTCAAGGGTTCCAGTTCAAAACCAACTGTCCCAATAAAAAGCAATCGTCAGGGCAAAGTCAGCACTGAGGGCTGCAAAATGGTTAATGATTTACCTGGTTATGTTTCCATGAAGCCTCCTTCTGCTTTTCTCTCTCATGCGCTGCAGCCTCCACAAACTGCACACATCGCGTGGCATCGGCCAGCTGGCGTTCCTTCTGTCTTACTGCCCTCTGCAGCTTCTGGATTTCAAGTTGGCTGCAGAATAAAGCACTCTGAAGATCAAGCAGAGCCACCCGCTGCTGAGCTTGAGAAGTACTCTCAGAGGGCTGAGAAGAGAGCAGAAATCAGAATCCTAAGAACAGCAAGCAACGAGTACCTGAGGGGACCGTGAACACAAAATCAAGACTGTAATTGAGATAGACACATGCCCGGCTGCAGCCTTTTCTCTCTCTGTGACCCTCACATACATGAAGCTGTCCAAGCTGGCTTTGGTGCAGCATTTCTCGAAGCTTTGCCATTGTGTCATTTTGGCTTTCAATCACCTGGTACAACTCCTCAGTCTGAAAAAAAGACGGAACACCAAACATGTTAGTAAACTGAAAATAAATCCATCATCTTGAGCCTACAATTATCCCAGGCTGATTATCTGCTATCATGCCAAAACACATTTCTACATTCATGGAACAAACTGTCTCCTCACAGGTCTCTGACTCCTAAATGTTTTACCTCACTTTCCCTGCTTTTCAGAGTTTCCTTGAGGTTTTGAATTGTACCATCTTGCTTTTGAGAGGACTCTTGAGCAGACTTTAGTTCACAGCTCATTTCGTGCAGTTTGTCTTGAAGAATCTGAATGCAGAAAAACAGCAAAAAAGTTTGTTGGGACAATGATATGTTTTAACCCTAAATGCAACCATAAAGTCCTTCCTCTGATCTGTGATTTGATGAACTTCTTAGGAAACATTAGCTTGTTATTTTTTCCTACATATAGTAACCATTTAACTTTTAAGCCAACCAAAAAGAGAAAATCATAGGAAATATGAGATACTTTCTTCAATACTCAGTGGACTCAATTCTCATTCACTGTGGTTTCTCTGTGATGGAGTTATTCACATGAGTCACTGTGGATTAATCTTAAGATTGCATACACGTTTTAATCGCAAATCCAAAATCCTGATCTGTGCATATACAACTAAAATACATGAGAAACAAAGGGAAGGATTATACTTTTAAGGGAAATATTCTCTAGAGCAACAGGAGTCAACAGCTGTCATTTCCCAAGGCCTACTCAGTGTAAGGATAGATCCTGTCACATCCTCAGGAAAACCCCGGGACCTTCAAGTGCACAGTACTGACCATACCTTGCTGGTGGCCTCTGTTTGCTGGACTTTTTCCTGAAGTGCTGCCAAATGGGAGTCAGATACAGACTGTGCACTTGTAGTGGCCTCATTTGAATTCAGGTTTTGTTGTCTGAGTAATTCTTCAGGCACTGACTATAAAAAAGCAAAAAGACAAATTGAGTTAAATGCAGTCAACAGAAAGTCTTATATCTAAATGTCTATGGATAGCTGGATATGGCTGCACATGCCTATAATTTCAGCACTCAGGAGGCTGAGGCAGGAGGATTGTTGCGAGTTCGAGACCAGCCTGGGCTACAAAGTGAGCTCAAGGTCAGCCTGAACTGCATAACAAGACCCTGTCTCAAAAAAAACAATAAATAAATAAATAAAGTCTATGGCATCTTTTGCCAGAGATTTAGAAAACCAGAGCTGTC
>RJWT010030258.1:0-14698 GCA_004365215.1 Cuniculus paca | reverse complement strand
TAGTTTATTAGTCACTTTCATGTCACTGGGGCAAAATATCTGATATGAACATTTTAAAGAGCAAAGGATTATTTTGGCTCATAGTTTCAGAGAGTTAAGTCCATGGTTGACTGGTTCCAAGGTAGAAATGGTATGGCAGAAGGCTTGTTAGAAAAAAAAGCTGCTCAGCAGCACCCAGAAAGGTGAGAGAAAGCAAGATCCGGTGGGAGAATATACCCTCCAAAGTCATGCCCTCAGTGACCTACCTCTTCCAAACAGCCCTGCCTCCTAACAATTCATTCAGCTAGGAACTTGTCAAATGGATAAGGGTACATCATGAGTACAGCAATTCTATGATGTTCCCAAGAGCCAACCATAATACTGGCAAAGAATGACTCAAACCCACTTCTGAATTGCCCCTCAGTTGGGTCATATGCACTGCTCTTCATCTTTCCGAATGCTCTGTTTACAATCTTCAGCTTGTGCCATCTCCAGTTTCACACATCTGTTGCCTTGGTGGTAAAGAACTCAGGCACTGGAGTCCTGTAGGCTTGCCAAGTTTTATCTCTGCTACTGTTTAGTTTTTGAGTGATTTGTTTCATCTTTCTGGGTTTTAAGTCTTCATCTGTGAATAGGCACCTACTTCATAAGAGTTTTTATGAGAGCTGAGTGTATCGAAGCCATGTTTAAAACTTATCCTGGTGCACAGTAGCATATTCACTTGTCACTAGCTGCCTCTTTATGAAACATTCAGTCCTCTGTAGCCCAGCCTCTTTGACTTGCAGGTGTGTAACTCCTGAGTGTAGTTAATGGAATTGAATGGCATTTTTAGTGCCTTAGTAATTATTCTGCAGACATGAGTGTAAGAAGTCTTTGTAAAAAAAACCCATTTTGGGGTAGCCCTCAGTGTCCTGCTCTTCTAGGCATGATAGAATCAATGATACAGTGATCATGATACAGTCATAAAATACTTTCATGGTAGTAATATTGCAAATCTCTCCAGAAATTAAAAAAGTCATTCTATCATTTTCATATATGATGCATACTTAGGTGTATGATAAAGATGTGATTTTTAAATAAAAATATTAGAATATCATTAAAACCTATATTATACAATTCACTAATCTCTAATAATGCCTACAACATATTTTTAATTACTTCTCATGTAGCAAGTAGATTCTTTAATTTATTTCAGATTATGTATGCAAACTATGACATGATTTGTCATTAAATATTGCATTTGACTTGGGGACCTGTGTACATTAAAATGTAAATTGAAATTTAGCTAGTGTAATAGCATCAAAAGTGGGGATGGGGGACTTTCTTCAGGATGTTAGTTGGATTTTTTTTTTAATTTGCTTGAAGAAGAAAACACTTTTAAGACATAATTTTCATGTTTTGTTAACATGAGAGAGAGAAGGGTTCTGGCTGTTTTTTGTAAGCACTTCCCAGCAAATAACACATTGCACAAGAGAATAGTCTTTAGTCCCAGTAAATGAAAAGCCAAATTGGGTATAATTATTGCTTTGTCTCTCCTTTTTATGATTGTTTTTTGAAGTACTAGAAATATCTTAATGTACTAAATAAGGATTTTGATAGATGGATGTAGCTGATGAATCCGATGCCAATCATCCTGAGAGAACTTTGCAAAATTAGTATCATTTTTATATTACTTATTAAATTGTTCTAGTTCAACATCAGAGCTCCTTATGCTTACAGCATTTAACTAATGATCCACTAAGAATTTAAGAATTGTGAAATCACAGTGGGTAAAACCTCCATGACAACTGGGCCATTCATCTGGGGAATGCACTGACTCGAGCGTCTTCTCATAAGCACATTCCTCAGTCTCTCCAGAAATACCAGGAAGCTCCCTGGATGTGCCAGCCATAGCTCATTCCATTTCAAATAGCAGCAATGTAAACAGAATTATTTTATTTATTTCTATGACTTGTGTAGTCATCGAAATTGATTCCTCCAGGGTAATAGTTAAGTATGCTGAGTTTTACTTTTCATCCCAGAGCTTCTGAATCTGACACTAGAGAAAAGGCCAGGAAAGCTGTGTTTTCACAGATTAACCAGGTGATTCTATGGTCAGACATCTCTGGGCTGTCTTGCCTGAGAACAGTGTTTCTCAAGCTTTAATATGCATGCCAGTCAACTCAGGGTCTAGAAAAATAAGGTCATCCTGTTGAGATGGCTCAGTAAGCCTAGTCTAAGGTCTGAAATTTCATATTTCTAATTAGTTCACAAGAAGCCAATGATTATGGTAGAGCTGTGCTTTGAGGAACAGGTCCTAGAATACCTTTATGAAGCAATGTTGGGGAAATGTTGACTTAACACATTTCACATTTTGCAGGCCTTCCTCTTCTATCTAATGTTCCAAAAGTCAGGTGTCCTGACCAAAGGTCACCCACATGTGGCATATTTGGAACCCAATCCATCCCTTCACCACTACCACTCTCAGTGCCCTTGCTACTATGCTATGCACATTATTTTCTGTTAAATAGAGAGTTCGAGAACCATGATAGAAGAGTTCACGCACATTGAGTTTTTCCTAAAGGAGAGTAGTGATCGTTTTCTTTCTTCATCCCATGTTTGAGTAAATGGCATTTCTCTTCACGGTCAAATTCTGATGTGTGATATGATTTGTTTTAGGTGTCTAAGTGCCTGTCATCTGAGACTATCGTTTTCCTCTTTACTGCTGTGCCCTGTAGATGTTGGGCACCCATCCAACTGCCTGAGGCTAGAAAAAGCTGAGGTCCAGTTTCAAAAGTGGCTTTATCAAGGTAAAAATAAATAATGAATAAATAAAGCCAACCCACTCTTAGTCCCATAAAGCTGGCACACGTGTGTCTCCAGGGAGTGGCTCCCACGGGCCGCCCTCATCTCGCTCAGCTGAGCTGGGGGTAGCTGTTGCACTGTGGCATCTGCTACTTCCGCTGCTGGAATATTCAATTATTCGTCGTTGTTTATTTTCATGGGTGAACATTTGGCAGCTTAGCCCTTTCCTTTATTCCTGATTTTTTTTCTTTCATTTCATCTGCTTGGAAAATATTTTGCCTGTATCATTAACCCCTAGCCCCTCAAACTTTTCTAAATACTTGGAACTGAGAAAGAAAGAAAACATTTCTGTATTATAGTCAAACTTGTCTTACCCAGTTGGCCATTTGGAAGAAAACACAGCAGGAAACCACTATTTTGTTGATTTTTTTTTTCTTAAAAAGCCTATAAAATTTGATGCATGCTGAAAATAAAATTTAAATATGCTGCTTATTTGAGCTACTGCTAAAATATCTATGTAATTGTGCCAAGAATGAATGAAAAAATTAGAAGAATCTCATTTAAAAGCTATGAAACTCCCCACTTTTACAGGCCCATAGTCAAACAGATTATTTTCAGTTACTTTTATGGGGGTAATATCTTTTTTGAAACTCAAGGAAGGAAGGCATCCAATTAAACCCCAATTATAGGTCTTGACTTCAAGGTTTTGATAAATAATTTATCTGAACATTGTCAGTTGCCCCCTCCTGCCTATAAAATTAAATATAAAAATAAATACGCATAGGTGCATCTGGCCAGCCTTCACATTTAGCTTTCCCCTGCATTGTCTGTCTTTCATGACATGCTAAGTGGGTACTTAGCCCTGGCCTGTGGGACATACCTCCCTAGTCCTTGATTTGCCCATATTCTTTCCCATCTGCAGCCCCATCTCTTATCTCTTCCTGCCTGATTCTGATATCCAGGGTCATGTTTCATCTTTCTGCTTCACAGTACCTGGTTTAGCGAATCTCTTTCCCCTGTTGACCTCTGCAGCCTCATACACTAACTACGCCATTGGAAAGGCTTCTGTCTCCCGGGCCCCCAGGTTCAAAATCCACGCATTCTAAATGTCTGCTGCTTGAGTTCTCATAGCACCTATTTCGTGCTTCCTCAATGCTTAATATTCGCAGAGTCATAATTATTTTAAATTTCTATATGGATTTATTTCTCTTGCTAGATTATAAACTGCTCCAAAAATCATTCCGTTATTGGTCTTATTTTCATGAAGTTAGAGCCCAGCATGAGGTCTCTTTTGTCACTGTTATGTGCTAAATGTATGTCTGGTTGAAAAGCGACCCCACCCATATAGGATATGCCCTGTGAAAAGGCAACGGATAATTGTAACTCATGATCATGCCATGGGGCTAACATGGCATCTGGCTTCTTAGGGAATCCATAGCTCCCAAGGACATTTTATTTATGTTTTAATTTTGTTTTGTAAACACTTAGTGCATGTTTGCCATACGTCATAAATATCCTCATGGTGGGTAGCTAATATGTCTTATATCTGTTTAACCACCACTTCCTGTTTACCCAAGATCTATCTCCCTATCTCCCATTGTCTTCTGCTTTTTCTCTTTGATCTATTTATACTTTGGGTTTTTCATATCACATGTGTATCTGATATGTTTCACTTAACATTATGGATTCAAGGTGCATCTATTTTCCTACAAATGACTCAAGCTTATCCTACTTTATGGCAGAGTAGTACTCCATTGTGTATAGATATCACATTTTCTTTATCCATTTGCCTATCAGTGGACATGTAGGCTGCTTCCAGGATTTAGCGAGTATAATTTGTGCTGCTATAAATACAAGAATGCATGAATCACTGCAATATGATGTCTTTAACTGTTAGGGGAAGATACCTTGATAGTTGGGCCACATGCAATTTAGTTTTGTGCCCCCTTGTCTGTACACAGCCCTAATAATCAGTACCGCCGTAAAGAACAGGTCAAAAATGAAAATGGCAGCCATGAAGCTTTACAACCGCTTGACTCTGGGATGTACACTGAACAACAGTAAAAGAGCTCTGAGTCATCAACTATACCTTCACTGCTCAGATGCTCTCTGTGAAGATCCTGGAATATATTCCCAGGTTATGGAGACTTGTAGTAAGACCCATCTCCATGCGTGGTATAAACTGCACAAAAGGTAGAAACCCTGCTTTCCCTCCCCATGGAAGATTGTGGTCAAAGTTAAGAGACAATATTATTCTGTTGTATTCTGACAAAGTCAATTTGTTCCTGGAGAGTAGAGAGAACATATGGGGTTGTTGTGCAAGGACATGAGTCCCTGCCTCTGGGTAAGTGTGTACACTGCCAAGAGCATCTCTGTGGTCAAGGAAGGGAACGAAGGCGAAAATGCAGCTGCAGCCCACCAGCCAGGGCGCGTGCTCCGGAGTGTGGTGGCATCCTCCCCAGGGAAACTGCTACTGTCTCCTGACACACAGGTGCTGTTCGCCACCCCGGCTATGCACTCAAAGGTATCTGGTTTACACATGCATGCTTTATAGGCCGGATTGAGTGCATGTTTGGGGGACCCAGTGCAAAGTGACAACATGAGGTCTCTTGCTCAGAAATTAAGAGTTCCATGAGATCAATAGCAGGATACTAAAGCAAGCACTGGATTGCGAGCCTGAAAAATTGGATGTGAGAAGTCACTTCATAGGAAACAGCAGCCCCTAGCAGGGGTTCCCTCTGCCGATTGTGGAGTAAGCTGGGCATCAAAATAAATGACAGGTAGGGTGTGGTGACACTGGCCTGTGAGCCCAGCACTCTGGGAGGCACAAGAATTCCACATTGCATCTCAGCCCAGCCTGGACAACTTAGGGAAACCTTGCCTCAAAGTGAAAAATAAAAAGGGCTGGGGATGTCACTCAAAGTGTGTTTTGCTGGGAAGTGAACCAAACACACACACACACACACGCACACACACGCACACACACACAAACACAGAGTGAAGAATCACAACTCATCAAATAAGAATCCACATTGATATTTTTATGAAGGAATGAATAAATGTAAATTAATGAGAAATGGCAAAATCTCCCTTATTAAAGAACAAAGACAGCAAAATATCAATAGAATTGTGGAGGCTGAAATTCCTAGGTGAGTTTCAGGAGTAGCAAGATGTTGACATAGTCTCAAACTTTTCTTCCTAAGTCACTTACTAGTTATGAAGAAGAAACCGGTTACTTTGCAGTGGTAAATCCTGTCATTTGCCCCCTTGATCAAGTCTGCAGATTTAAACTTACCAGCAACAAAACTAATCATCAGCCTTTCTCCTACTGTAATGAGCTGAGAAAACTAAGTCATTTTAATGTTATTCCCTGCTGAAAATACACATGACCTGTGTTTAACCATGGGAAGATGTTGGACAATCTGCACTGAGAAACATTTTTATAATACATTTTTCAGTATCCAGGGAAAATTAGTTTCAAGGACCGACCCCAAGAGTACTGAAATCTGTGAATATTCAAGTTTCTTATATACAATGGCAGCTTACTTATGTATAACTTATGCATAGCTTCCCATATCCTTTAAGTCATCTGTCGATGACTTATAATGTCTAATACACATTGAGTTTCCCTTAATCCAAAATACAGGGGACTAGAACTATTTCAAATTTTGCAGTCTCTTGAATTTTTGGAATATTTGTGTAGACCTGACAGGTTAAACATCCCTCATGTGAACATCCAAAATTTAAAAGTTTTGGATCCTTGTATTTAGGAGCATCTTACATTTTAAGTGTTCAGGTTAGTGTTTGTCTGCTGCTAAGCCTGTGCAGTGCACATGCTGTGTAATTTGTTACCTGTATCGTTCACGGATTGATGACAGGACAGTCAGCCTGGACATGTTCCACCCCAGCACATTTTTTTGGGAGTATTGTGGATCAAACCTAGGGCCTCACACACGGTAACCAAGTGCTCTGTGGCTGAGTTATATCCCCAACTGCCTCCAAAATTATCTCTTTGAATATTTTTAATCTGAGCTTGGTTGAACTCTCGAGTGTGGAATGTAGAACTTTAAAATATGGAGTGTGGACTGTATTCCTCTTTAGGTCAGTAAAAGTGAACAGAGAAGCATGTTGAGGAAAACGCACTGTTTGAGTGAATTTTGAAGATGAAACTTGAAACTTCAGGTCACTTCATGTGAGTCAAGTTTCACCCACAGATCATCTAATTTTATGATATCTTTCTCTTCTGTTCTTAGAGATTCTTCAGTAGATGTTATGAAAAGCGCTAATGAATAGAATGAAATGACTTCTATGAAACCGATATGCATTGTGCTACTTTTGCTTAAGGGATGTGTATTTTAGGACACCAACCTTAAACATTGGGACCACTGAGGCACAGGTGCTCTGCTTCACGATATCTCTAACTACGGATGCGAAAGGGGCAGTTTCCCCAGATACCATTCCTGCATGTGACTTAGTGCCAACCATTATTCTACCAAGAGAAATTTGTTGATGTGTACCACAACCTTGCAGCAAGTTGCAGCTTAATTCAATCTTCTATTCTTGTAAAATTCACCTTAAAGTTCCTGGGAAATGGCCATTTCTGTTAAAACATCAGTAAAAATTTATCAGGAAAAAGACTACAGGTTTTGTTGTAAGTCACACTATTTTTCCACTAAGTAAATCATCTGACCGATCATACCAACAAAGCAAAAAAATTAACCTTTGTTATTCTCTAGGAAATCGGTATAATAAAAGATGGAATATGAGAGTTTTATGGATGCATAAATCAATTGATAAAGTAGAGATAGTATAGACACCTCTTTATGAAAATTTGAATGAAGAGAGAAAAGGTGGAATACTAATGACAGTTGACCAGTTTGGGACTAATGATGATTTGCTGCAAGCCTGAGGATTAGAAGGGTTTGTATTTTAAATATTTACACAGAAAGAATACAAGTGAGTGCGGAGTTAAAAGTAAAACTCAGAAAATCTGGATTTGCATTCTAGGCTCAACCAACTAGCTTTGCACTCTATTAAAATAATTCTTAAGACCTGCTAAAAATTAAGAGACACATACAGAAGTCTGTCTTCAAAATTAAAATTATTAGGCTGGATATGGTGCTACATATTTGTAATCCCAGTAAGTAGTCTGAGAGGCTGGAGCAAGACAATTTCAAGTTAAAGCCCAACCTGAGAAATTTAGCAAGACCTTCTTTTAAAATAAAAAAGGCTGGAGGAGTAGCTTAGTGGTAGAGTACCCCTGGGTTCTATCCCCAGGAGGAAGGAAGGGAAGGAGGAATAGATAATTAGGACTCCTCCAAAGCCTCTGGAGCCATACTGTCTGGGAATTAGGCCCAGGGATGCTTCTGTCATTTTTCGCTCTCGCAGTTTTCCTCCTCCTTACAGACCACAATGTTGTTTCCTGTGCAGGTTCCTTTCTTCCGAGCTCTAAATATTGTAGTGTTCTAGGTCCCTGTCTTGGAAATTCTTCCCTCTGTAATCCAGGCTCTTCCCAGGCATACTCTTGCCTTTAAGTGCTGTGTCTGTGCTGATGACCTTCAAGGTTAACCTTGAACCTCATCTCCTAACTTCTCCACCCACTGCCTACATGACAGGTCCCCTCGGGTATCGGATAAGCATTTCAAATTTAATTTGTGCCAAATATCGTTCCTTTGCAGGTGAAGTCCCAACATTGCTGCAAACCTGACTGGATTACCCACTCCTTCCTGTTTCAGTTGTGTCCCCTCAGGGATCCCTGAAAGACCCGGAGGTCATCCATCCTCCCTTTAGTCACATCCATCCACCAACAAGCTGGACCAAAACCGCTCCTGAAATGTAACACGGACCTGCCCATTTCTCTCTACCTGGTACAAGCACCATTTCTCTGCACTGATAGTCACTCTTGCTCTCTCCACTCTTGCTACCTTAAAATTGGTTCTACATCCAGCATCCAGGATGATTGTTTTAAAAAATGCAAACCAAATTATGCTTTTTCCATAGCTCCATTTCCCTGGATGACTTTGCAAAACCTGCGCTATTGGTTCCAGAGGAATTAACCACACCTGTCTCCACATTACCTTTCCCAGGACTGCAATAGTTCTCATCACTTTTGTAGCCGCAGTGATTTCTTTTCTTCCACAAATTCTGTGATTATTCCTGTTTCATTGCCTTTTTGCATTCTCTTTCTTGAGAAAGCATTCCCCAGACCAAGTGGTTGGTTCTGTCTTATTGACTCAATTTTCCTCTGACTTATTTGTTAGGTCTCCTTATGAGATTTAACGTAAAATGTAGACTTGGTTAACACAGATGTAAACACCTCTGGTCAGAGTGATACCTTGGATCCTCCCTTTTTTGGCAGGATGGGATTAAGGTTAAAAAAATGCAGGTTACCTTCATCCTTACAGCTGATCTACAGGGCCAAATATGAGGCAAGAAGTACCAGGTGTTTGGTGGCTTTTTTCCAGGACTTCTGTGCCATGACACTGGCCGTATGTTGTTCTGATTGACCTTCTTGGCCTCAGAGAGATCTGGGGTGAGGGAGGAATTAAAAAAAAAAAAAAAAAAGCTCTAACAATGCTATTAAAATGTATTTGTTCTTGCTGCTGAGTCGGCTTTTTCTTTTTGACTCTTTCTTGCCCTTTTCTCCTTCTGTCCCTTTGCACTTAAGGTACCAAATTATAATGAGGTGCTGAGCACTGAGAGCTTGAGGTATTTTAGGGTCCTTTCTTTTTAAACCTTTTAGTTTAGTTGGTAGCCCTCTAATTTCCTGAGCAGGGCTGGCAAGGCCCTCGAGGAGGTCAGGGGTGAGTCCTCATGTCTGTGCTGCTTCTAAAACTTAGTTCCAGCAATGGTAGAGTTCATTTCTCATTAGTTGTTCATCAGGAGGTTGAGCTGAAGAATGGATGCTTGTGAAAGGCATGGAGATAAAGCACCAGTGAGACTGGGCATCGTGACCTTAGAAAATGAACAGCACAGTGTTTCCAGTGCTGCCCAGGAACCGAGCAGCTGGGGGAGGCTGTGCTTCCTGGCCCTGGCCTTGGTTCACACCATCAAGAGCACTTTGATTTAGTAGCTATTTCTGTACTTACCTGAGCTGTTATTTTCCTGTTAGCAGTAAAACAGGAACAATAAAATAATCAAACTTGCAGAATGTGAAATTTATCCTGAGCAACTATTTTGAAGATAACAATATGTAATATAACAACTGTTGTTAAATTCCTATCATATTTGGAAATCCTGTATCACTATTTTGTTGTTGTTGTTATCATTTGGCTTTTGTTGTTGTTTTTGTTTGCTTGATTGATTTCTAAGTTTTCTGTGCTATTTTTTTCTCTTTAAAATAAATAACGTGAAATTTATACCTATTTTGTCCTTACAGCATTCCATGGAATGTGCTGTAAAGATACAAAATGAGTTACTACTATATTTTCATGTTACTTAGTGCCTTAAAAACAAGGAAGCAGAGAACGTCTATGCATGAGCTTTTCTGCATCTCAATTACACTTACTGGTATATTTTAGATATATGTATTGATCACATTCATTGTAGGGAACTTGTACATGATATATTTTTATTCTTTGTCCCCCCATTTTCCTTCCTTCCCTTCAATCTCTCTCCCCTTCTTTAGTTACAAAAACTTTGTTTCCATTTTTTCTTTCTTTTCTCATTTTTCTTTCCACTTCCTTCCTTCTCCCTCCTTCCTTCCTAGTTTCCCTTCTCATTTCAAGATTTTTTTCCTGTTTCACAATATCTTTTCTACATTTTGGTCCTCCTTTCCACTTGTCGTTTGTAACACCAGAGAAACAATGCAATATTTATATATGTATGTCCAATTTATTTCACTTAAGAATGTAGTCACCAGATGCATCCATTTACCTAGAAATGTCTCAAGTTTATCCTTTTTTTATGGCAGAGTAGTACTCCATTGCATAAACAAACACATCTTCTTTATTTATTCATTGGTTTATGGGTATTTGAACTGTTTCCAGGATTTGGCTATTACAGACTTTGCTAACATGAACATGAGTATGCATATATCACTGTGGTATGATGCTTTCAGTTCTTTTTTGTAAGATACCAACAAAGGGAATAGCTAGGTCAAATAGAAACTCTAATTTTAGTTTTTTTTTGTTGTTGTTGTTGTTGTTGTTTTGCAGCACCGGGGATTGAACTCACGACCTTGTGCTTGCCAGGCAAGCGCTTAGACCACTGAGCTAGATCCCCGGCCCTTAATTTTAGTTTTTTGAGGAATCTCCACACTGATTTCCACAGTGGTTGCATCACTCTGTATTCCCACCAACATTGGAGAAGGGTTCCCTTTTCCCCACAGCTCCATCAGCATTTGTTACTGGTCAATTTCCTGATAATAGTCATTCTTTCTGGAGTGAGATGGAATCTTAGTGTAGGTTTAATTTGTATCACTCGAATGATGTTGAACATTGTTTCATATATTTATTTGCTCTTTCTACTTCTGAGAATGTCTGTTCATTTCAGATGCCTACATTTTTGGATTGGGTCTTTAAACTGGGGGAGCAAGTTTTCTTTCAGTTCTTTATACATTCTAGTTATTAGTCCTATGTCTGAGGAATACCTGGAAAATTTTTTTCCTACTCTGTGTGTTGTCTGTCCTGTTAATGATTTATTTTACTCTTCAAAAGCTTTTTAATGAGATTCCAGTAGTTGACTCATTGTAATATTTTCAGGGTGACCAGGGTTTTGTTCATAAATCTTTGCCTACACCGATGTCTTCAAGAGTTCTACCTAGTCTCTCTTCTAGAAAATACAGTGTTTCTGTTTTAATATGTAGATCTTTGATGTGTTTTGGTTTTAGTTTAGTGCATGGTGATGGCCATGGGTGTAGTTTTAGTTTTTGGAATGTGGAAAGCCAGTTTTTCTAGAACATTTATTAAAGAGGTTATCTTTCTACCAGTGAAGGTGATTGGCTCCTTTGTCAAACATAAGGTGACTGAGTGTGTTTGGAGTTGTTTCTACATCTTTGAATCTGTCCCATTGATCCCCAGGTCTTTTTTTCTGCTGGTACCGTGCTGCTTTTATCACTGTAGCTTTGTGGTATAATTCCAAGGGGTTATGATGACACCAGTTTTACCTTTGTTGCCCAGAATTGTTTGTGCTATGTAGATCTCTACTGGTTCCAAATTATAGTGTTTTTTTTCCCTCTAATTCCATGACATATGTTATTGGTATTTTGAATAGGATTTCATTAAATCTGTATAAAAATTTTGGGAGTATGGCCATTTTCACTATGCTGGCTCTTCCTACATAGGAGCAAGGGATATCTTTTCATTTTCTGATATCCTCTTCAATCTCCTTTTCCAAAGTACTATACTTTTCAAAGCAAAGCCATTTTACTGCCTTCATTAGATTGATTCTGAGGTATTTCATTTTTTTCTGTTCTATTGTGTATTGTGTGGTTTTCTTCATTCCTTTCTCAGTTTGTTGTTTGTGTACAAACAACAGGAGTGCTATTGATTTTTGAATGTTGACTTTGTATCCAGCTATGCTACTGAATTCTGTTATTAAATCTACAAGTCTTTTGGTGGAGTTTTTGGGGGTCTTCCATATAGAGTATCATGTCATCTGCAGATCATGATAATTTAACTTCTTCCTTTCCTATCATTGTCCCTTTTATTTTTTTTTCCTGTCTAATTGCTCTGGCTAGTGTTTCCATAGCTATATTAAATAGGAGTGGTGATAGTGCACATCCTGGTCTTATTCCTGATCATAGAGTGAGGGCTTTCAGTTTTTGACTGTCTAGTATGATGTTGGCTGTTGGTTTGTCACAGGTGGCTTTTATCAGATTTAAATAATGATCATTTCAATTTTCTGTAGGATTTTTATCATGAATGGGTTTTGGACTTTATTGAATGCTTTTTCTGCATCTGTTGAGATGATCATGTGATTTTTGTCCTTGGATCTGTTGGTATAGTGTATTACATTTATTGATTTGCACATGTGTATCCCTCCCTGAATCTCTGGGATGAATCATACTTGGTCATGGTGTGTAATCTTGATTATTTTCTGCATTCTGCCTGCCAGTAACTTATTAAAGATTTTTGTGTCTATGTTCATTAAGGAGATTGGTCTGTGGTTCTATTTTTTGATTGAATGTTTCTCTTGTCTTGGTACCAGGGTAATACTTGCTTCCAGGAATGACTTTGGTGGTCCCTCTTCTCTTTCAATTTCATTAAACTGGGGAATAGTGCCTTAAGATCTTCTCTAAATTTCCTGTAGAATTCAATAGTGAATTCATCAGGGCATGAGCTGTCCTTTGTTGGTAAGTTTTTAATTTCATCTTCAATTTCATTCACTGTTAGTGGGTTATTTTGAATTTTTATATCTTCTTGATTTAGGTTTGGTAATTCATGTGTATGTAGGAATCTGTCCATTTCTTTTGTGTTTTCCAACTTATTTGAGTACAGCTTTACACACGAGGTATTGATGATCTTCTGGATCTGTAGGATGTGTTTTGTTTTCACCCTTTTAATTGTTTATTGAATGGATTTGAGTCTTTCTTTCCTTTTTTTGGGTAATGGTCACAAAGAATTTATCAGTTTTATTTACTCTTTCAAAGAACCAATTGTTCAATTCATTGATTCTTTGTTATGAGTTCTTAGTCTCAATTGCATTAATTTCTGTTCTGTTCTTTATAATTTCCCCCTTCATATGAAATTTGGACTTGGCTTGTTCTGCTTTTTCTGGAGGTTTTAGGTTCCACATTACATTGTTCATTTAAGCTTGTTCTGTTTTCCTGATATATTTCTTTATTATCATTTAATTGTAGAAACTGTTTGATTTCTTCTATAATTTCATCTGTGGCCCATTGATTGTTCAAGAGGGCATTATTTACTTTCCATGTGTTTATGGAACTTTTGTGGTTTCTTTTTTTACTGATTTCCAATTTCATTGCACTATGGTCTAATAATATGCATGGCCTAATTTCAACTCTTGCATTTATCCGCGTTCTATGTGGTCTAGTTTACAGAAGATGCACAACTTGGAAGAATGCGTATTCTGATGTGGGGTGGAACATTCTGTAGACATCTGCTAAATCTGTTTTTTCAAAAGTTGAATTCAGTTCTGATATTTATTTGTTGATTTTTTTCTGTAGTTGATCAATTTGTGACAGTGAGGTATAGACATTCCCCACTACAACTGTGTTAGTGCTTATTTGATTTTTTTATGTCTGTTAATATTTGTTTTATATAGTTATATATATATGATTTTTATTTCTTCCTTTTGGAGTTTTCCCTTAATGAGTATGTAGTGAGCTTTATCTTTTTTGATTAGTCTTGGCTTGAACTTCACTTTGTTTGCAAATACAATAGATACCCTTGCATTTTTCTAGGTTCCTGTCACATGAAGTATTGTTTACCATGCTTTGACTTTCAGTCTGTCAATTTGTTTTGGTGGTAAATGTGTTTCTTGTAGGCAGCATATTTTTGGATTTTGTTTCTTGATCCATTCTGACAGTATGTTTCTTTTGATTGGTAAATTGAGGCTATTTTTTTTATTTTGAAAAGAATACAATCAAACCAAAACAGTAAAGTCAATCAAAACAAGGCAGTGAACATGGAACATGACTTTTAAACAGAGTAAAAAGCAATCGGTAAGGCTATCATAATGCCTCTTGTTATCTGCAGTATACCTGCCCATACTATCAGGGATGAGTAAAATCAAACAAAGTACAACAAACTAAAACAGTAGAAACAAAACAAAACATAACAAAACAAAACAAACAAAGCAAAACAACTTAAGCAATACAGAATTTCAAGATATTAGCAAAACAGCATTGGCTACCATAATAGTTGTTATCTTCAGATTAGTTGCCTACACCTTCAGACATATTACAATCAAACCATACAGAATAGAATAAAATCAATCAAAACAAACAATGAAAGCCATACAGGGTTTCTAA
>RJWT010030257.1:0-14668 GCA_004365215.1 Cuniculus paca | reverse complement strand
TTTTAAGAATATATGCATGTATTTATATTACTTGCAAACTGGAGATCCAGTGGAGGGGAAAAAAACTCAATCCCCACTGTTAGAACATAGTTTGTTCTGGTATTATCTTGTGGATTCTCAGTTTGAAGAATGCGATGGTCTAGTTAAACCTACCAAGGTTAGTGGGGATGTGAATAGAATTTTAGTGGAATGGGAATGTCATTCCTCATGTCTAGGCTGAAGTCCAAGAAAAGGTAACTAGAAAATGATTTGTGTGTGGTCATGCTTATAATTATTTAAGTAACATGCATTGTCCAGTGTTTACCAGTGGATGGAAATACTTGAATTTCCACAGCAAACCTACATCTCACAAATCTCATAGTCCAGTGAAGTTCTTGCACATAGCTCTAACGCACCTTTTCCTTTGATAAAAGATAAGAACTAACGGTGAACTGAATCCACACCTATGGGGTTGTCTATTGGCTTTATTTTCCTCTTTTGTATTTAATAAACAGCTTTGTAAGCAAGATACAACTAGACTGCAGACATCCAGTTAACCTTTCTTCTCCTGTCAGTTATGACAGGGATCTGGAAAAACCCACCTTGTGGCTTGTGTACCAAGATGTCAGTAGGAAAATCCAACTCCAGAGAAAATGTGGGCCAAGAACAACTGTTTTATCTATTGCCATCCCACTGTCTTGCTGCAGTCCATCTTTGTTCCATATATATATATATATATATATATATATATATGCATGTGCATGTTAAGATTTCTTAAGAAAATGAATTCATGTAAGTTTCATAGTAGAAACAGCTTTTTGTGTTTTATTTACAATTTTCCAAAGGTTGTGAAGTCTAGGTTGTTGTGCTTGAAAATATTTGAGTGTTTTACTCCATCTATTAACAGTTGAAATATCGCTTCTTATGTATAATTCAGTGGCAGCATCTGTGAAGAGCAGGACTTATATCCTGGTTAAAATCTAGGGTTCAGAAAAGAGGAATCCTGCCTAAAATCTGTGCATGTACTGTCCAGCCAGAGAACACACTTGCTAGAGGGATCTTTGCTGCTAAGTCCCTCAAATCAGATAAAAAGTCCTGGAAGATATTACACTTTGAATAGAAGTGGTTCATTATTACAAACACAATCCCAGTATTGTCAACTCCAAATAAACCAGTAAACACATTACTGGCTGGGAAACTGCAAAAGGACAAACTATAAGAACTGTGGCCCCTTTCCTGTAGTGGAAATGAGCTAATAAGTCATTTTTAGAGAAACCACTGATTTGCATTTGCTTCTGTGAGCCTCCCAGGCATTCCTCTTCTGCTTAATACACTCTACATCCCTGTATTCCTTTTTAATATGTGGATCTTAATGACACAAACAAGCGTGATTTTATTTTATTTTATTATTTTATTTTATATTTTATTTTTTGGTACTGGGAATCGAACTCAGGACCTCACGCTTCAGGCATGATTTTAATTCGTAGGTCCATCTCTGATCTCAAGCACAGTACTGGGCACTTAGTAAGCACTAAATAAATTACATGTTGACTAAATAAAGGGATATTGGTATCTACAGACAAATTTGCAGCATTTTTCTAAAAAGCCAAGTATGGGAGCTGGTGTCATCAGGAAGCAGCTGGGGCTCCAGCTGTAGCTGGTCAAGCTTGTTGCAGAAGCCAGGCCAGCCTCTGGGTTCCTAGGTCTCCTAGCAGTCCCCAGCTGGACCTTATCATGGGACTTTTACTTCTTTACAGCCCTAGAAGATTCTAGTCACTCTGCCTCAGCCTCCAGTTCATGCACATGGATGTACATTTACATACAAATAAAACTCCTGAGAATGTGGACGTTTCTGAGAAAGACACTACTTTTCTTCATTGTTTTTTTGTTTTTATTTTCCTGTCAATAAAGGATTTGAATGATGCCCTCAGAAGCAGGAGGTGCATGTTCTATGTCTGGTGGCCGTGGCTCTTGAGATGACAAGGAGTGTGGGAATTTTTTATATCAATGCTACTCTGTGAAAAGTCCAATAAGATATAAGATTTGGCTCAGCTTTCACAAAGCTTTTCAAAAAGTCTTTTGAATAGCAATTGCTTCTACTTAATATTCTTCTCCTTGCTTATGACCAACTGGGCAAAATTATGAAAGACATATTCAGTGTCTTCCAACTATCCAGGCTGACCGTTTCAGTCATCTGAAAGCCACTTTTATTTCTAGGACTATGGACCCTTTGGTGGATTTTAAAATATTTATTAATTTTGTGAATTGTATCTTTTTGGAAATTGAATCTAAGGATGATATTTGATCTTGTATAGAAAGTTTAGGTAATAAAATGCATGCACTTATTCTTTTTGTAGCTTACAATCTTTTTTCCTAAACTGTCTGTGGGCATTTAATGGATTGGAAATAAGTTATTCTTGCTACAACATAGATATGTATGAAAATGGTCTTCATTTTATTTCTGCATGGCATATGAGTTGAGTGTATTTTTAAAAAATGTTTTGAAGAGGCATGCTCAGAATAAATAAGAGTAAATACTTTTCACAGATCCTAAGTAGTGTAATAAATATCTGTGAAACAATAACTGGGAGTCTAACCACTTCTGAGAGATGCTCACCTATGAAAATATTGGTCCTGATGTCATCGTGATAGGGTGGAATGTTTCCCAATTTTAAACACATGGATGTAAAAGCAGCGGATTTGGGGAAATCATTAATGATGATTGGAAAGAGGCTTCCTTTTCAAGCATCAAACTTTACATTCTTAATTGCTTATATTCTTAATTGTGTAGAACACAAAGACTTTGGACAAAAGCAATCATCTGTGTGCACTTGCTTTAGGAGGCTATTATGAAGCAGGGTTTTTTTTTATTCTATGGAGAAATTATTAACCACAAAGAATTGCTGAAGACAACCCATCTCATTTGAACGAGATGGTTGTCCTTGGAATTCAAGTGAGAAGCCAGCATTTACACTACCAAATACCATATCCATATCAAGGATTCTTTTAATTGTCAAATTATCAAACAGCTTCAGTGTGTCAAAGTCACCTAATACTGTTTTAAAAGCCAGCTCACCATATCAAAGTCCCTAGGGAAGCAAGGCTTTTGAGAGCTTTCCTTTGCCACAGACTGAAGGCAGTCACAGTGTGGGCTGCTAATATTGAGGGCCACGACCAAGAGGCCTGGTCTGGATGCACAGAGGGCCAGTGCTTCTGAAAGGGAGTCATCCACCACAAAAGCACCGACCTCTGACCTTATGAAGGGACCCTCAGGTTTTCAAAAGATGACCTTGCTAACAGACGGGCCCTGTACATGCACCATATTATTAGAAAACCACCCCCAGCTAAATGCTAATGTAGACACACCTGAAGGAATGGAACTACTTGCTATTCTCCCTTTTCCTTCCACCCCATCCATGGAAAAGAAATGCAGACTCTTTATTATTTTTTTTCCTTTCAATTTCAGGGTTCCAAAATCTAAGCCAGTTGTGGTAGTGCAATGCTTATAGTCTCAGCTACTTGAGCGGGTGAGGCAGGATGAGATGGGAGGATCACCTGAGCACAAGAACTCGAGGCCTGCTTGGGTAACATAGAAAGACCTTGCCTTAAAAAACACAGTTCCCAAATCATTTGCTCATATATGTACTAGAATATTCTGGCTACTCCCAAATCCATGCTGTTCACTTTTTGGGGGAGGCTAGAAGAGGAGAGCCAGAGAGCTAGATGGGCAGTAAACCTGCCAGATGCAGGTTTCATTACAAAAGAAAAGAAGGAAAGGGATCTTATTGTCAAATCAAATTTGGTAAAAGTGCCAAGCAAGATCCAAGTTTTCTGTACAAGACTCATATGTTTAGACTTCTTTGGAGCAGTTTCCTTCTTCTATAGTGTGACAGAATACATAAAACTATAGTCCAATACACTGGGCACAGAGTCAAAGAAAGATGCTATTGAAATGCTTATAGGGCCACTGTATTACCCACAGCTTTCTCCAGTTCCCTACTTATTAATAGAAAATATATTACAATCAAAATTTATAATCAATTCAGTAAAAAATATATTATAACCAGAAGCTCCAGAAAGCTTAGGTTCAATCTTCAGGAATTCTTTGATTCATAAATTAATGGTAATTACAATGCACGCTGCATATGCATAGTGTAAAATGAATATTCACAAAGCCCTTGGCATTCAAAAACATTTTAGCCTTTCAAGAAATAACAGAAGGAGTGGCTGTTCAAATTTGGAAAATGTCAGTGATTCAATGACAGATGCAGTGAAAGGCTTGAACTATGTTACTTATCTCTACATCTGTATATATGGTGATAAGGATTGAACATCTGCTAGGCAAACATGATGTACTAAACTAGAAAGCAAAATAAATGACTAGCAATCAAAATCAGTTTCAATTTTTATTATGAATGTCCAAAGTGACAGCATACTGTGAAGGTATTAGGTTCTCATTGATTAAACTTCGAGAGACCACAGACTACAGCATTCCAAGCACTTTAATTTTTGACAGAGCCAAAACAAAAGAATGATAAAAAATATTCTTTCAAGTGTAAAGGGTACGAATATTTGAATCTTTCCATTCTTTTTCCCCCCCGCAGGTATTGTGAACACTGATGATTTACAAAACACAAATCCTGATTTGGATATTTGTAACAAACTTTTATAATCTCTGCCTGAATAAGAAGCAAATAAGAAACGTACTTATAAAGTATGTTTACGATACAATGTAGTATGCCTGTTCACTGTCATTCCTTACTCTACCACAAGGCTTCTAGTCTACCACCTGGGTACCCACTATTTGCAGTCACAGGACAGGAAGTCTGGTGTGAAACACTCGGAAGACTATATTGAACACTGCATTTTGTCAAAGCTGCATTTAAAAACATTTTTTTTAGTGCAATTTGAAAATTTTCAATGTTTGATGATATCCAAGGAGATAACAATAATGAATTAAAGCCACTGGTCAAGAACTACACAGTGTATGCAGCTGTGTTTTTTTAAAAAAGCCGTGGTATACTAAAGCTATGGTTCCAGTCATTTGTAGTTTCAACACAACATGACTTCTCCCCAAAGGATTCCAAGCACTCTGTCCTTTCCATTACTGGTACTGGATGATGCTACAGATGGGAGTTTGTTGCCACTGATTTTCCAATCAATTCTTGGCTTGTGGAGGTGTGTATGTATCTCTTACAGATGCAATACTGTTCATCTGAGTGGATCCTCAAAAAGAACAATTATGAACTAGAAACTCATAGAGTTTGTGTTTAAAATTTATAAAATTAAACCTGCTCCAACAGGTAATACAGGGAGGCATGCTTGCAACCTCTGGATTCAATCAGAAACAAATGCCTGAGAGCACAGAGCCTTCTCAATAGGTAATGGCGGGTTCCTTTTAACGCTTCCTTAACCAAGATCCGATGTGATGCACATTAGAACTTTGAAGCACGTCTGTCTCAGTTATTTCTACAAGGCCTGGGACACAGGAAGCTGCCAGCACTTCATTCATCATCTTGCCTGTTGACAAAAGGAACAATAACTGGTCATCACTGGTCAATGGAATAACTTTTCCTAGTTTTTTTTTCCAAGATAATTCCTAAAGAAGAGATGGTGGCAATACAATGGCAAATTTTTCAGCGTATCATGGATTTCTGAACCCTAAACTGCCATATCTTCTTCCAGTGCACCAGGAAGAACCAGGCTGTGCAGTGGCCATCTCTGCCCTCATGCCAGGATGCTCAGGAAGTCCTGTCTTGGAAGTCAGTGGACCCAGGCTCCAGATGTCATTCCGCCAATGACTAACCTTGCTGGGCCTTAGTTCCTCATGTACAGACAGACTGAAAGGACTCCAGCAGACACTGTCTAGGAAGGAGGCATCCAGTGCTAGCTTTTACCAGGCTCATGCACACCAGCTTTCTTAGCTCCTGACAGAGCACAGCCAGGTCCAACCATGTCAGTGTGCAGCAATGGTCAGGCTTACCCAAACCTCTGCCTGGGACCTGTGGTTCTAGTTTTGCTTACGGTTGAGAACCAGCTGAACTTCAAGAGAAATCTCAAAGTATCTACTAGCATCTAAAATCAATCAAAATCTTCTTAAATGATTGTGTGATTTAGCTACATGGATGTAAAATTCTGAAAAGACACATTTCTATGTTTTCACATCTTTTGCTGCCTAAAGTCTAGGAAACATCATTTTTTGCTTCCTCCTGGATTTCTCAAATTAAAAAATCACATGAAAGCTAAAAAACACATTAATAAGTATAATAACTCAGAAGCATTCTGAAAGAGCATTCTACCTTGTTACATAATTCAACTAGTTGGACTAGTATAAACAACTATGTCAAGTAAGTTTACCAAGATCTATTGAATAGAGATGGGCTCTAAATACATGAAGCCTGATCCTAAAACTAATGTGAAACCACTTCACCAGACTTTATTGAAAGAATAATTAATTGGGACTGAAAATTATATATGATTTTTCATAGTTGTTAAAGGAACATCCAGGAATTAGGTTAAATACCTGGAATTTTGATAGTTAGCTGTCTTTAGTAACAAAATGATAAGCTTTGGTGATTAAAAAGATTGTATGTAGCAATTTTGATTTTATGCTTCTGGAAAAACTTGGATGATACCAAAAAAGTTATCTATAAGATACTGTATTTCATTATGTCATACCGTTATACTTAATGTCTTAAATAATTGACAATAAAATGTTTTTTCATGCTTTCATTGTGATTTTAGCATAGAGAAAGAACTTTGTGAAATGTGTAAAGGAGCCACACAAAACAAAACTGGTACCAGGGTAACAGCTATTATTCTGAATTATTATAAATGGTTTGCTAATTTTTTTTTCCTTTAAACAGAAAAGCTGACCTTAACAAGTTGATTTTTAAAAGCTAACTTAAAAGTGACGCATGGAAAACAATGAAAGCTTGGTCATTTGCCTCAACTGCTGCAACACTGACACTCCAGACCCACTGTCCTAAACCTGGATAAGATTTGCCAGGTTGTAACAGGACAGGGGTTGTCGCCCACTGAGAACACAATGGGCAAGAAAAGGAAAAAGGCAGATTCATTCAAACTAGGGCATGGGGACATAGAAGAATGATCTGTAAACGCACACAGTGCTAACACAGACTACATTTGTGTTTCTTTGTTGCCAAGTAAGAGAAATAAATATTTTTGTATTGACAAATGAATTTAAATGGTACGTAAAGTTTACTGTTGAGTTTTGGGAAGCATTTTTATGATTAAGGTTACCTGGGATGATTCGCTATCTGTAAGTGCTTGACGGCATCGCTGCGGGCACATTGACACAATCCATCACTGAAGAGGTGGATGTTAACACCGCAAGCACTGACCAAAGAACAGGGACAACGAGAGAATGAACTGCTGCTGGAGAGCGCTTTGGTTTTCAAAGCCCCTTCACAGTTGTGGGCCTTGTGGTCTTTTAAACAGAGGATGAGTTTCCCTCCAGGAAGGTGAGATGTGAGGGCTCACAGGACTGGCCCAGCATTAAGTCAATCAGTCCACAGGACCCAACCGGGCTTTGTCCCCTGGCCACTCTGTCCTCTGCACAGCAATCCTTACTCCTAACACCGAATAATGACACACTCATTTTTCATCATTATTCTTAAGTCTTCTGTGTAGTTCTGCTGCTGCTTGGAGCCCTAATATGTTAAGCAATTTATAAAGAATACCCTGAAAAATAGTTAAGCGCATCTCCAACACAGAAAAGACTCCACAAAGGGTTCCAAGAAGTGCCTCTGCCAGCACCACACGGTGGACAAGTGCTCAAGTCCCAGGCTGCGTGGGTTTTAATTCTACAGCGCCTATTTCTCCCATTGTGAGCGCCATCTAGGTGCTGATTACTAAGAAGGTGTTTCTGTATCTGCTACCAAGTAGAAACTTTAGGTCTGAAAAATTCAACATGAGCCCATCTACAGCTTCACCACACAAAAAGAAACTGGCTGTTCCTGAGAGCCACAGCGGGGGGTGTGACAGGTGATTTCTTCCAAACTCTGTGAGCAGCGAGAGCTTTTGTGAAGGAATATGTTTTCACTAGGACCAGGTCATCTTCTTCAGCAGTTACCAGTGTGTTACAAGATCTCCAGAGTATTGGCTATATTTTCCCAGGATAAAGAATGGCAGGCTGGAATCCCCACTTTTCAATGGTAATATGGTGTAAAGAATAAGGTTTGTTTTCTTTTAAATAAATCTGATGCATGCCAGTAATCCAAGATATTCAAGAGGCTGAGGCAGGAAGATTGCAAATTTGAGTCCAGCCTGGGCAACTTAGTGAGACTCTGTCTTCAAATTAAAATAATAATAATAATAATAATAATTATATATACATAATATGGTTAGAGATGTACATCAGGGCAGAATATATGTTAGGCATGTTCAAGGCCCTGAGTTCAATCCCCAGAATGTGAAATCGATCCATCAATCAATCGGTCTGAGAAGCAGCAGTGCTCAGAGGTGGAAGTCGTTCCTGGCAGAAACCATGAGCATTTCACAACCAGTTTTCTGCAGCTTAGTTGCTGCCCGTAACGTGTTTGTGGCAATTGTCCTCCATTTGGAAATGCAGTTACACTTCCTCTGACATAAACTGGACACACGGCCCATAAAAATGGAGGCACTCCTAACTAGCTCACGGAGTCCAGGAGACTTACATTATTTCTCACTTCATCTTACACAGCTCTCTTCACCAGTCCCACATTGCAAATAAGAAAACTGAGGTTCACAGAGCCTAAATACCTGAGCATGTGGCAGGGACTAGATTTCAAATAAAGTATGCCTGACCCCCAAATTACATGCCTTTCCTCGCCAAGGCCACTTCTTCCCAATGCCTCAGCATCCAGACGTGAAAGAAGCCACCCATTGTGTGGCCCACAACGAGGAACCAGCAGTGCCCAGGGCTACAGGGAGCCCCAGCTGCTTCCACACCAGCCACGGCCTCTATTCTGCAAGCACTGGTTGTAGAAACAGTGGCCACTTTCCAAGCCAACGACAGGTCACAGCCGAGGACTGGAGGAAGGACCAGATGGAAAGAGAAAACACTTCCTCAAGAACACAACCCCATGAGAGCGAACGGCATGGAGAAACAGAAACGCAGCCAACTTCTGTGGTCTGGTCACATTTTCCCTCCTTAATGGATTTCCAAATGAGTCATTTCTACAGTATAGCTCAGAAAGAGAAGGCAAGGATAACAATACTGGGAGACAAAGTCCATAGAAAGCCTCTGACCCCTTTTTAGTTCATCTCCCCCTTTTCCCCCTCAGTACCACTGTTATCAGTACTGCCAGTCACCCACAAGGCTATCCACTGGAAACCTGGCATCTTCCTCTTCCTCTGTTAACCAGGAAAAGTGAAGGCATGTCAGTAGGAAGCCAGGGCACAGAAAGACTACACCGAGGTTGATCTGCAGCAGCACTGGTGATCCTGCATCCATAACCAGTGGGCTGAAGAAGGTGGTGACGGCAGAGGACTTGGCACGCACGCACTCTTCTCCAAGACATCAGACCCAGCCTCCACCAGCCTGCCCTGCCATGTGGAAGTGACAGTGCCAGTGTGGCTTACGGATGCCAGACCCCAGCCTGCTTCATCCAGTTGATGCGTCTGGTCACCCATATGGGAGCAGGATGGCTGGCTCAGAGCTGCGAGTAGCAGTGTGTACAGATGCCTTCAAACATAATTTGCTCAATGTTTTATTGTTCTCTGGTTTAAAACCTACTCAAAATGTGTGGAGCCACATCCCATTAGATTCGAACAATATGAAATCACGTCTTTCCAAGTACCGAGAATAATTAAAATAAAGGCAATCATTGCCCAGTAGAGAAATTTATTCCTATGACGGGGGATACCCAGTGTTCCCTGATTAAACTGTGGTCACATTTCCTGTCTCACATTCACATGCATACCATGCTTACAATCCTCAAGAAGCTACTTAATTCCAGCATAATAGCAAAAGGGATCATATCAGCACCAAAACAGGCTTCAGGAATTGTAAGGCACAAAATTCTTACTTTAAGCACTAGAAAACTGTAACTCTGAAGTTCTACACTTGCCCATGGACACATGAAGATTGAGAATCTATATGATGCTCTGACGTTTTCTTCTACAATGGTCCTAATTCATTTAATTCAAATATCTCAGATATGCTATCTTGAAAAATTATGCCACTTGGCATGAATGATCTAATTATAATTAAGACTTTTGGACCATAATGAATCTTGCTATTTCCACAGTGCTGGAATCCAGTCTCGGGAGCTGGTAGGAAGGAGGCACAAGATCCCTGGGTGCAAGGTTCACAGCTTGGAAGAATCCCTCCGGCCAGCTCCTCTACAGAGAGGCAGGTCATGGCACTGGCTGAAAGCACACACTCGGCCTCACGCACTCCGGGTCTGCATTTCTGGCTGTGCTCTTCCCCGGGTGTACCATCCTTGGGCAGGATCGTCTGCCACTCGGAGTTTCCTCGTTTGTGAGATAGAGATTAACACTCACCCCTGAAGCTGACTATGGAGCTGAGTGAGTGGTTGTGTGAAAAGTGTCAGAGAGAAAGCAGGAAGGGGCCACTTGTCCTCCTGCCAGCTGTGCTCTCAGGCAGTCCTGGGGACAGAAAGGGCAGCAGAGTCCTCGCTGAGCTGAAACTGGGCTTTCCATTCCCTCTGCCTGAGATGCATGTCTCTCCCTCCTCTGCCCTGAGTGGGCTCTGTCAGCCAGGAAAACCTCTGCTTAGTGGCCACTCCTCTGTAATGACTTCCCAAGTGCTTCGTTTGCCAGGAGATCCCTTGTGACTGATGGAAAACGTGAAGGACAAACTACAACTCCCACCTCCATTTCCTCAAGGACCAGGGCATCAGTGACTAGTGAACACACACGCTAAACCCCTGGCTGCTAGAGACCCATGGTACTCCCTCTGCCCCAAAGCCAAAGCTCCCCTCTCCTACTCCACCCCTCAACATTCTCCCTCTTTGTCTGCACCGTTCCTTCTCAGAGGAGTCACCACAAGCACTAGGAGTCAGTACGCTGGCATTAAACAAACAAAAACAAAAACAAAACAGCCAGTGCTCTTGCCTGTATGAAGAACAAGAAAAATTTCAAAAGAACATCTGCTAACCACTCCCAGACAGCCACGGCCCACTGTGGCATGCTGTGTGATGTGTTTGGGCTACATATGACCCATCAATTCTGTACTTTGACACATGAACTTTGGGGTGGGGCAAGAGATAGAAGCAGTCCGAAAAAGAGGCAAAAACAGGTTATCTATCCAAGGCACCTTTCTACAACTTTACAACCACCACCTACCTAGTCCACAGGATGGAAAAATTGGACTGCAGCCTCCATGAAAGCAAAGTCAAGCCCCAAATCATTTTTGTAAAATCCTGATTCTTGGCATTGGGCTTAAGGGACATTCAGTGATGAAGAACAGAATGAATGAAATTGAAATAACACTAAATAGCCTCCCTGGAAGATAAAAGTCTATCTGTGAGTCATTTTTACTCTTTGTGTAAAGCAGTTCTAGGACACGCATTCCATGGGCAGAGGAATTATCTGGACTGCTTAGAGGTTTCTTGACTGCAGACTGATGCTTTTACTAATGAAGCTTATCCCAGAGACAGCTTTACAGAGCTCTCCTTCTGGCTGAAAAGTTCAAAGGCTTCCTTTTAGGTTTCCAAGAACAGACGCTGTTAGATTAATGCCTTGAGGTCACATGACATAGTGTCCTCATTTTTAAATTTGTGCGCAATTGAGGATTATTATGTACTCATCCCCTCACTTCAGGCTGGAGTGAAATCAATTTGATTTAGTAGAACTGAACCCCTCAGACTAAAAAAGATTTAATTTTAAAAGTTAACTTTAAGTGAATTATAATACATCTTACAGGCATGTCACATTTATGCATGAAGAATGCTCTAGAAACAGGGTATTGATTAAATTTTATATTTAGTATACTAGAAGGAGTCAGCATTTAAAGAAATCCTATTAATCTTTTTGGGTGAGGCAAAGGAACCTTTTGAAAAGTGAACAATCACCCATTAAAAAAAATTTTTTTTAATATATATTCCTATATCCAGTTTGCAGAAAGCAAACTCAATCTGGTGTCCTCGGCTGTCTTCACAGCTGAACTGGAGAAACTATATGGTTGCTTGTTTGAGCAGATGCTATTTTTTTTTAAAAATAGCTAGAGAAACTAATTTGCAAATTGCATTAGTGGCAGAGAACTGGATATAAGTTAGTCAAGGAGATGACAAGCCACTGACTTATTTTGGATGCCAAAAAACACAGCCCAAGGGAAAGGTGACCCCTGGAGTATCTGTGGCATGCACAGCCACCCATAGCCCTGTGTGACACCCAGCCTTGGGGGTGACAAGCAGACAGAAAAGGTACTTGAGGGACCTAGACTGGCCATTATCTCTCCCTATCCTGAATAAGTATTTAAAAGTAGGAATTGGTTATTCAGAAGAGAGTGAGTGAGTGAGTGAAAATAGGAGAAGGAGGAAGAGAAAGACGAGGAGGAGGAGAAGGAGCAATTACATGTGTGTTTGGGGAGACCTGACTAACAAACACTTCCACCCTTGACTTGCTAGGTTTTCCGAGTTCTGTGCATTTGCTTTCACTTAACACAAACTTTTCCTCATGTCCTCACGAAGGGACTGACATGAACCAGGGCTCCACATCTATAGAGTGAGCACAATGCAGTTAATAAATACAACAATTAGGGTCATAGCCACACTTAAAACCACAGGGCAGGGAGGACTCACCTAGGCACCTGCCATCTGGACCACCCCCAACAGCCATGGAACATGGGACTTAATCACTCATAACTGTGATGTTGGCAAGCATGACCTGGTTCTTCTTTTTAATAGTTTTCAGGAAGGCACAGTCTTATTTTAACAAGATCACAGTGCACGCCAAACATGATCCAGATTAACGAGCCACTAATAGGTCTTCTTTCTCTACAAACACAGCACGGTCTCAGGAACATTTGTCTCAGGCAGGTCCAAAAGCACAGAATAGAATGGGACATAATTTTTGTTTCTTTAATGGGTGGTTTTACCAAACCATATTAGTCAGAAGCTTCAGTCAGGATTGGGATAAGAAAAATCT
This sequence comes from Cuniculus paca, assembly GCA_004365215.1. NCBI lineage: Eukaryota > Metazoa > Chordata > Mammalia > Rodentia > Cuniculidae > Cuniculus > Cuniculus paca. The sequence goes on along the minus strand of RJWT010030257.1, from coordinate 1,573 downwards.
CCTCCTTTACAGTGTTTGAGAGCTGATATGTGCATTTGTGTCCCACACAGAATTCCCTCCCATGCTCAGTGGTGATGGGGCATGGAATCTTTCAGAACATACCTCACAACTTCCTCAGACATGGCAACTGGAATTCCATCCAGCTGTCTAGAATCCTGTGCCTTTCTTAGACATCTGTGAAGGGCACATCTCAGATATTAGCAAACTTCAAATTGTAAATCCTATTAGAATATGCAATTTTCCCCCTTATACAATGATAATCTCACCTACCTCCACAGTGAAAAGGGAAGAAAATTAATATGTGGCCAAGTGGATACATGGGTGACAGCAATCAGCAAGACTGAGTCACCCAGCTAGACACACACTGCCATCCACCTGCCCTATAGGCAATGCAATTCATGTTTGTGCCTTAGCAAAATTAAAGATTACTGCATGCTGTGAGTTGGCTTGGAACAGCTACAACCATAAATGTTAGAGCCAGGAACGCCAAGGTACCCAAGCATTTATTTGAAATTATGTTGCCTATTTTTTACGCTGTGAGAGTTGAACATGTAGGACCTGAGTGCAAAACAGCTTGGGTAGAAGCTGGGCTTGCCCACCCCACTAGGGTTCTCCTGCTCTGTGGCCTCTGACATATAGTTTGAAAGTCACTGATATCACCTATACAACATCCTAAGCACTATCGACTAACGTATTACAACTAAAATGATTCTCAGCACAATCAATGAGAGTTCAAACCAGATGCTACCACAAATGCAGCCCAGCCCTGGATCCACACAAAAAGCCCAGAGGTTCCCTAGGATCACCCTTTTGCTTTGAACGTGGGGCATCTTCTCGATTGAAACCTCACATCCTTCAACATTTCCGGATGGTTTTTTGCAGCCGGATCCTTGTCAATACTGAGCATCACATTCTGGGAAATTGAAATGTTTCACTGGGAATGAATCTCCCCCCTGAAATTATAATATGTGTTGTGGGAAAGCTTGATTCATTTTACAGACAATAATCCAAGATGAAACCAGCTTTTCCATTCAGGGGTAAATGCTTTAAAAATGTCAGAACACAAGTTGGCTCTACAATCTTTTTCTCTTTATGCCACTCGCTCTCTCTTCTGCAATCAAACATACACCGAGAAATAGGCTACAAAAGGCTCTCAGTGGTAAGAATACTAGTGAGGCTGATCTTTACCCCAATATCACCCACAATGGAGTGTCATGGGGCAGGGTGGATTAGGATTGCAAATTTGCAAGTCAGAACAGGATTAGGCGGACTTGGCCTAACAGGCTTGGCAGGGAGACAGGAAAAAGAAGGAAACAAAATTCCAACAGGTCCCCTGGACAAGGGGAGCTCGGGCCTGACTACAACAATTTATAAGAAAGTTTTACACAACGTTACCTCCATTCTGAAACAGCCAATTTACACAAGTACATGTGCAATTCTGTTCTTTTTTATGTCTCCAAAATAAAATGTTACTCTTCTAATCACCTGCTATTGAACACATCTGAAGTCTCTGGATCCTCTCTGGCAATTTCAAAGTAAGTACTTTTAGCTGTAATCATTATCCTTTCCCTGC
>RJWT010030256.1:0-14691 GCA_004365215.1 Cuniculus paca | reverse complement strand
GCTAGGTTGACTAGACAAGACTAGCTCTTACCAAACAGACTTGCAGGTAAAAATAAAGACTAGATATTGACAATGACTATAAATATTCTTAAATGATAGGTTTTCTCTGAGGTGTTTTTCCTGGTACAAACTGGGTTCAGGCCTAATTAGGATTGGCACTAACTTAGACCAACTCATTTACTGCATTTATGTCTCACCCCATATGTGTTCTTTTACAGTTCAGAGGAATTTTTCTTCAAAGCTCTGACATTTATTGTCTAAGTAATTTCTCACTTACATGGTTAATTTTTTAAAAGATACTTACTAAGATTATTTTCTTGATTTTTGGAAAACTACATGTTCATTTCAGGAAATTTGGATTATATAGGAAAGCTATGTAGGAAAAAATAAAATCATTTGCCCACCAGTACTGGTTACAATCATTGTCAATATTAACTTGTGTAAAGCAGGTAAATGCTTTTCTAACATTTTCCATGGAAACATTTCATAATAAATATTTAAATAATTTGGGTGCTCTTCTTCTTTCTGTATATACATATATAGATAAGAAGTGTACTCCATGCATTTAAAAAATAATTTTAGTTACATGGTTTATGAACACACTTTTGGTTTGCAAGTTTTCATAGAACTTTAGCTAGTACGTAGCTTTTATCCCATTGAAAATCATCTTTCTGGTGTATTCAGAGAGGTTGGGGTTCATGCAGTCCTCTATTCATTAGTATTAAAATCCCACTGTGATATGACATAAGTGACCAGGATTTTTACCCCTGTACTGCAGATGGGGCAGCTAACCAGACAGTGTTGTATAACTGAGGCAGGGCTAGAAATAGAACTGGGGTTAATTTGAAAGTAGGTAGAATAAAACTATAGGTAAAATTAAGTATTAGTGATTTGCATTTCTTTTCAAAGATTCATCTCTCTGAAATGATAATATATGAGATACATAGGTCCTCTGTTATTTTTTCATGAATTAAGAAGTAAATCTGACCTTGGGGAGTCCACATGGATTCTCGTGGAAAGTTAAGCCAGTTGCATGTGACAAGTTGCTTCCAGAATTTTGTCTGAAACCTTAAATATGAAATTAGAGCTACAAGAATTTTTTTAAATTGACATCAGATATGGACATTGAAGTTGAAATATACATATAATGTGCACGTGTGCAAAAACAGAATTTAAGACCAACAGTAACACTGTAGCCAGTTTCACAATATTTGTGTTTGTAATCTTTTGTTGGTCACAATTTTGCTAGAAGCTGGTGGGATTCTTTTCCTGAGTCAATCTTGCAGAAGCCTGCTGGGAGGCAGCAAACCGCAACAGACGTCATCAGTCCTCTCCTGCTTCGGGATATATATACTGATCCCTGCAGGGGTCAGGGGAGAATTTTATTTTTGCTTGAACGGTCTTACACAATTGTCAGAGGATGTAACCCTTGCCTTTCTTTAAAATGTGAGCTATCAAAAACTAAACAAACCAGATCGAGCCGTTTTCTGATTCAAGGTGACAAGGCAGACTGATGCCTGAGTGGTATTTCTTTTTAACGATAGAAATAGATTTACAAATTTGAGACATCTAATTTGCACCTTCCTTTGAAAAGGTGGAAGCCAAAATGAAATTTTTCTCAAGTGTCTTTTCCTCTGGAGAATAAGTAACGGCACTGAAAGTAAGAGAAAAATAGGAAGATTGACCACACAATACATGAGGTTAGCAAGAGAATGAGGTGGAAATTGTCAACTATGAAAGAAAGTGAGACACGCTGAGGCCCTGGCATGCAGATAACCCCATTCTCCTTGTGACCAGATAAATATACATTCTTGATTCCCGGATTCCTTCCATTCTTGGTGCAATACTTGAAAAAAAAATTTGACCAGGTTTTTGGCATTTTCATCTTTTCTGGGAATACTTCTAAATGACCCAGGGGAAATTTTCTAAACCAAAGAACAGTTTTGGCAGCAAAAACAAGCCTCAGTATGTATTATGATTGAAACAAAGTAATTTAGCCTTTAACTCATGCAAGGATCTATGAGAACATCTATGTTAAGCTGAATAAAATGAATCTGATATCTCTATTTTTAATGTGTAAAAAGGTATTTTTGCTTTATTGTTTTAACTATAAAAGAAAAACACAATTGATGATTGCTAGTAAACAAGAAGCAATCAACTACATTATTAATGTCTGTGTTATAATTTACTCTTATAAAATTCAGTTTTCAATTGTACTGTTTGGTCTATCCATCTTGCTGCTTTCTATGATATGGGGAAAAGTATATATAAACAATGGCTTTATTTCTCATCTATACTATAAGTAAGATAGATCCTCTTTCAGAGTTGCTGAGATGATTACATGATCCAATATAAGAAAACTCTCTAACTCAAAATCCATACCTGGTAGATTCTTTCTGATTCATTCCTTCTACCTCATGATTATTCTCCATAACATTTGAAAATGTGTGAGGACTTCGTTGGTAAATTGTACAAAACCCAAGTACTAGAGCCAAAGCCAGCTCTGTCTACAAGACCTGCCATTTATGAATGCTAACTAAAACCATGGCAACAAGTGCTCAATAAATATTAGGTATTGTACCATATACTTCACTTTATCAAAATAACCCAAGAGTGTTTATTTTCCTTTTTACCTTCCAGTTGATGAAACCAAGGCTTAGGAGGTAAAGTAACTTAGTGTCACACAGCAGGATGGTGACAGAACCAGAATTGTCACTGAGATCAGCTCCAGTGCTCCTGGTGTCTCCACTACACCATGCCACATTTCTACAGAGTATAAGGCAATCAAGTCTCAGGCAAGTCCAAGCATCTGGAACAGAATAGGGGAGTCAGAAGTAAGTTAAAAAAGAACTTCTGAAAAAGAGAAAGCGAGAGAAAGTAGCTCCCAATTCCTTCTGTGCACTCTCCTATAAATTCTCATAGATAGCTAATGCAATTTCTAAGCTAGATATAGCCCAATTGCTCTAAGCCTACTTATTTACAAGAACAGTACACTTCAAAGATGCCGTTAAATAGCTAGCTATCTCCTTATAAAGCTTCTAGAAGATTCAAACCAGTAGAACGGAAGGCAGGGACAGGTTGCTACACCCAATTACGCTGAAAACAATAAAAGTGATCTGAAAACATATCAAATGCTGGCATAAAACTTTAAAAAAAACCATATTAGTCTGAAATCACTAAGCAGAGGAGCAAACAGTCTGAAATACCCATTTTTATACCTAAGGTATATGACAATTATCATAGTTACTTAAATTGTTAAAACAAAAGTATTATCGGCAGCTAAATTAGGTGGGAATATGATAGGCAGTCAGACAGAGATAGGTCTTGATGGAGCCAGTGTGGAAGATGAAAACACATCAATCACAACAGTGCTGGAGGTACATCTGTCAAAGGCCAGGTCTCAAGATAAAGATGGATTGACCAGGCCTACATGCCTCTCCGAGGGATAAGCTATAACTTGAGGTTATATTACAATTGGTATCACCGGTCCAGTAAAGTCTAGATAGACATCAGTCACTCAGGTGGATGACCAGAGTATCCGAACTTCTATCCCTTCCTAAAAATGCTTGTTCTTTCCTTGTACTCTGGCTACCTACCTGGTTCCCTACTGGGTCAATGTTAGTGAAGCTGCTATACTTGTACTCTTATTGGTTGAATTATAGTTTGACCCACATTGTACTCACCTCACAATTTTGTACCCACTTTGTGATTTTGCTTTATGACATTATTACAAGAAGTGGCTTCTGTGGCAATCCACTTTTGGATCCCCTCCTGTCTCTCCGGAGCTATCTCACAACCTCCTTAGAATTCATTCTTTGATTTGGAGGGACACGAACTCAGTGTATCTGACATTTAGCAGGCGAGGAGTTACATTTCACCTATATCAGAAGTATATTATACGATGCACATACAAAACAGATTTCACAGAAATATTCTTTTCCAAGTTCAATGACAAGTAGGAAATATCAGTGAAAAATAAAAATCATTTAAGTAACATGTTTCCTATAGCTAAAGGGTTATGATAAAATTAATTTTTTTATCATTAACCCTGAAAACGTAACTGCATAAACTTTAAACTTTGGCTTTGCTAGACATATTTCTATCATATAATATTTCAAATTAGGTGATCAAAATTATACCAATGACAAGTGTTACATTAGACATATGATTAAGCTTTCAAACATCTCTGATTAGCACGAGAAATGTTCTCTTCCTTAGTTTAAGCAAATTTTTTTTTGTCACTAAAATTTTCACTAAATATGGTCAAGAAGAAAATCAACACAGTTTTTGGAAGCCCACAAACATACACATACCCTTAAACATTCTTACCTCAAGCATTGCTTGCTGAATGTCTATTTCAACAGAAATTTACAATGTTAGTTTCACAACCCTGGGAACTTAATGACTATGATGGCAGTAGATAGGGTAGCTAAGGAAAATGTCAACAGTACTAAAAAGTAATTTGGGATTTTAAAAGTTATGGTTGTCTTCCAACTTCTCTTTCTAGTTTTTTGTGCATCTTGACATAAATCATTTGAATCCTATAGGAATCCCATCTCAGTAAGATTTGAGGACAGAATGATGAGATATTCTGCCCCAGTTAGAGATTACTGAATCCAATACAAGTCAAGAAGACATACCTTAACCTCCAGGAAGCTTTCCAGTCTTTGCACATCCCACAAAACAAGAGCTAGATGAAATTGCACCTGAGAGATGTACTGAGTTCTGTTTTTGGTTTGACGTTTTAGTCCTTCTGCTAGATGGTCTTAGATGGATAAGGATATCATCCGGTGGACTCAGCACATAGACAGTAGAGTTAACCATGATAGAAATGAGACTGACTCCTCAACACTACAAACTATTCTGAATCTAACTCAGTCAAGATAAAGAAGGCCAACACTTACCTGTATCTTGCCATCACGAAATTCAAAGTCAAAGAAGACACTTTAAAAACTCAAGCAACAAAAGCCCAGTGCATCCTCACTATAGGGAATTCAAAACAAAACAATATGTGGAGATACATATCTCCAAAGTCACATCCTTATTTTAAAAATTTGGGTAACCATGTTCCTTTGAGCCTCTAAATATCAACATCTGTGTATTAATTGATTTTTGTGATCATGTATCTCTCACTTCCATGTCTGGGTTTCCCCTCTCCCTAGCCCCAAGCCTAGAAATGTCTCATGTCCACCCACTTTGCTTATTCTCCATGTTGTAGAAATTAATTTCTGCTTTTATCCACTTCATAGAGTCAAAGTGTATATTGATATGGGGATTCTGTAAAGTATAATTCTGGAAGTAAATACTACAGAAATGTAAAATACTGTTACTAGCATTGATCTGCTTCTAAGGTTAATAAATGATTCTCTGAGAATAAATTGTTCAACCAATTAAGATGAACAAAAGTAAAGATAGCCAATTTTTTTCTAGTAAATTACAGGGTGATTGGTAAGAGTTGCAATGTCTCATGTGAGTTAGAAATTGATTCCCTGAAAAACAAATTTATTTTTAATTTTATAAGTAGTGAAAAGAAGCAATAAGGAACTGAACAGCTAATACAGCTAAAAATAAAGAAGAAAAAGAGGGGGAAATCATCATGATATTGAAGCTGATCTATTAGAGATATCCTTAACCCTGTAAATATCCAGGCACCACCAAATGTGCTTTTTACCATCTTTTTGTTCTTCAGTGTGCTTCATGGTTTGAAATATTTAGTCTCTGAACTGCATTAATTTGGCAGTAATTATTTTGCTTTTCCTTTTTCTTTTTCTTAACCATAATTAGCCGGAGCTTTTGTTCAACAAAGAATTAGCAATATTACTTCGTCGAGTTGATATAATCAGCCTATTTAACGTGTCCTTTCCTACTATTGTGCTATAAGCAGGTACTGTGATCTCTTACCTAGTTCCCATGAAGGTATTTTTGGGTGTGGATAATTGGTCAAATTGATATTTCTGCAGGGCGGATGATTGCTGGAGAGTCCTGTTTCACTATCTTGCTTCACCTTCCAGCTCAGTTGATACAATCAAAAATCAAACAAAGAATGTGACACTTTTTACAATCTATACAATCTCATCAAAGCTGTTTTATTTATACTAGACTTTTAGATATATGTATTTACATGTATATGTTTAAATATGTGTATAGCCACTTAATACAGTGAAATGTGTATGATAATAAAACATAGCCTGTAAATATATTGAAAAACTATTCTTACAGACCTTGATCTTTTATCCTTACCATCTTTCTGAGATAGGAGACTGCTGGTTAAATCCCAAACCCTTCTGTTCACAAAGGACAGCACTGAGTTTCAGACTGATTATTCTCTAGGCTCAGATCAAAGAGTTTCTAAAACTTGACATTTTCTTATCTATGTGATAACTTTTACAACCAAAACCATCTGCTTGCCATGTTCTCTAAGCAAGCTCCCACATTAAGAGCAAAGGGTTCACAAGAAAATTCTCCCTATCAAATAACTACATTTCAGGTCACCTCTGTTCTCTGCTGCCCCTGACAAATCCCCACATAACTATGTTTCACAGCTTTCTTTATGTACTCATCTCCATTTTACCACTGCATGATAACAATAGTAACACATTGTCCCTTGTCCTCTTGTAATACTTCCTAACAATAGAAGAGCTATCTTTTTCCCATCTATCTTATCCCTACTTCTAATGTGTTAATTTGGGGTAGATGAGATTGTACTGAGTTATCAAAATGTTTCATTTTCCTTTATTTAAAAACCTCTGTGTGCCAATAATTCTCAAATTAATATCTAAGGACTCTACAGTTCATACTCAGACTGACTACCTGTCATCTACTTGGATTTCTAAGAGTCACCCCAGACCTGAAATATACAACCAAATGCTTGACTCAATATATCTAAATATATTTCTTCTCATTCCAGAAAATAGCACTAGGACCTCACTCTTCTCTTCCCTTAACACATCCATCCAAGGGGATGAGCTAGACACCCTACATCCAAAATATTTTCTGAAGTGGTTTCTTTTTCCACTGGTCTCTCTGCTACTGCTCTAGTCAAGCCATCACTCTTCCTTTCTTGAATGTTGTTAGCCTCTTGAGTAATTTCTGCTTCTATTCTTGTTCTGATATAATCCCTTTTCGACAGAGCTAGCAGTGTGGTCCTATGAAAACTCTATTAGATTATGTCATTCTTCTTCTGAAACCTTTTAGTGGCTTGTCATCATATTCAAATGACCTACAAGATCATTTTCTACTCCTCAGAACCCAACATAATCTGGACTGGAACCTTAATTTATGTCACCCTCTCCCTTGCTTAGAGTCTCTTATCAATCTGCCTTTCTTCATTGTTCAGATATAGCTACCTAATTCACACTTAAGAGTTTCTCCCACTTTCTCATTTTACCTCACTGTCAAAGGACTCTGAAAGCTTTTTCTTTTCTTCCAACTAGTTATTTTTTAGCACAGTTCCACACTGGCTGAGTTTGCATTGGGCCATGGTGAGACTCCTGCTTGATTCCTGAGTTATGCGTCTGTTTCTAAGAAGCCACTGAGGGTACATGGCCATTCAGACATTAAATAGCTTCCCTCTACATCTAATGAATAACCTGCTCTGATGACAGTATCACTCTTGGTCCACACTTATCTCTCAATGGAAAAGATCCTAGCCTGTCCAGAAAGTAGGACACTACTAGTCGTGACAAGTCCAGAGACATCCCACGACCTCCCCAAACTGGAACCTTGCCTTTACAAATTGAGCAGAACCATAAAGAGAAGTCAGTGCTTCAGATCACTCTGTGTAAACTCTTCATGTAGGACACACAGCACCAAATCTGATGGTCACTTAAGCCATACCACACTCACCTCACCAACAACTTTCACCCCTTTTCAGCAGAGAATTACGACTCCTCTCTCTCTAAATCCAAGGACCTTCTTTCCCTGTGCTACTCTCCAGACCATGGAGAAGAAAGGCATTTTTACTGTTTTTTGACAGTTTCAACTTTTATAATCTCTTCCAGTATCCAAATCAGATAACACTTATGTAAGAAACTCCTGAATTCTCTCATTATAGAGCCATCCGTTGGCAAAAATAATGAAATACTGTACTTTTTGGAATTACATTACTTTTTTCAGGCCACAAAGGCATCATTTAGAAAATTGCTACTTTAATGCCCTAAATAATGTTTTTAGGCCCAAAAAGTTAAGAAGTTTCCCAGAATGCTTTGCTTACCAGATAGGAGTGGGCTTCTTGCAATATCCTTAAAGGTCCGGCTCACAGGTGCTCAGACCTCACCATGAAAGCCTTCAGTTATTCAGTAACTGCATCCATTGATGGAGGGCCAGGCCAGAAGGGCATTTTTTAAAAAGTTCTCCTCAAGGAATAATTGTACTATAATAGAGTTCTAGAGATTTACGGGAAAATTAGTTCATTTTTCAGTGTTTATGGCTATTTAGGTCACACTAGAAAAAGCAAAAATAATAATTTTCACACACATTTTATGGACCTGGATCTGGGGAGCCTTCCAGATGATCTGAAACATATGTTAAAGTTTAGAACACGAGGAAAAGGGAGTTCAGTAGCGCAATAGTGAGGTACAGGGTCCAGCCATCTAGGGCCTCCACTATCCTGGAATAACCTTCAAAATTGTGACAAGTGAAAATCAATACTTTTTTCCCTTCATTTTTTTTTCTTTCAGCCTCTTGACCACTCCACCCTAAACGTCTACTCCCCTTTACTTTTCCTCATTGTTATCTCCCTTCTTTTTTCCCTTTCGTATATTCCCTATACCTCCTGGCTGTCGGCTCTGCTGATGGTGCCTGTGGCCAAGGGGGTGATTCTCAGGAGATGAGAATAGCTGGACTTTATCGAGTGCTTACTTTGTGCCTGGTCTGACAATGTGTGCTCTCCATTAATTTTCTTTATTGTCCCAAGAACTCAGTTCATCCGATGCCCTAGTTTGACTGCAAAGTAAAAGCTGTTTTATTTTATTACATTTTGGTTCTGAAAACTGTCTCCAAAAAATCCAGAAAAAAAATCCCCCACAATGCCAACTTGAAGAACACAGATGGAAGTGACAAGTTTAGCTAACAGGTCAGGAGCAAAGAAGATGCAACAGTGAGGTAAATCCTGAGTAAAACTTCAAGTAGATTTCTATAACCTATCTTTTTGATTTGCACGTTTGTACTCTTGGGGGAAAACGTGACTTTACCAATCCTGTTAATGGGGGGAAAGTTCTAATCCTTCAATAATTTCAAGAAAACCAGAATATGGTTTAGGTCAAAAGGAGTACTTGATTTTGCAACACCAAATATCCCTTCTGAGGTTTCTCAAAAATGCTGTGGCTGTCACACATAGAACTCTCTCCATACTTTCACCACAGGAACAATAGTGCTAATTCAGCATACACTGTAATCTAGACCAGTTTAGGAAGGAGGGGGGCTCTAAAGAAGATATTAGAGAGACAAATACCTGTACTCTTATAATGAAATCTCATAAAAATTAAGTGCAAAATTTACAAAATACAAACAAATGCTAAGTAAAACAAGCCACAAATAATGAAGTGTTCATTAAGTATAAACAGAGAATAATTAGACTTAATTTAGTTGGGCAAAGAGTTAAAGTATTTATTACTTCAAGTAATTGAATGAATTGATTAACAAGTTATTATTGAAGACAGGAAGTAAGAATACAAAAAGTAATTGAGTCAGAACAAATGTCAGAATGACTTGCTTGGGGTTTATTCTTTCCTTCTGTTCGGGAAATTTCTTAAGAGCTAAGCCCTTTGGTTGTTCTATGACACCTTTAAAAAGAAGATGCTATCTAAAGCTGATGGAGAATTTACAGATTTAATTTGTCTAGTGAAAGGGCTATAAGCACAAATGACTAGGTAACTAGATTCACTACATGAGAGTAAAGCCAAAGAAAGTACCTGAGGCAGACAACAGATATCTGACTCTCTGGACACATGACTGTCTTCAGCTTCATCTACCACTACCACCCCAGGACAGACATCATCTGGGGGCCAGATCTGAATTGTCCACATGGACTGTTGTCCATGCAAAAAGTGACCCAAGTCATTTCCCTAACACCTGGAAACAATTAAGGCTCTTTTCTTTCCATCTCTGGCCAAGCTGTTTAGAAAGCACAGATGCAGCTGGCATTGTGGTATGGTGAGCTGCCTTAGCAAATGCCTCCAAAAGGAGAGGATCTGTTCAGTATCTCGGGTAGCTCTGTGGACTCCATTTACCAATTGTATGTCATCATTCCCTGCTTCTTCAGACCCAGGAATTAAGTTCAGAGACAGAGAAGTTGCTGCTGCAGTTTTATCTACATAACATAAAAACTGCTCTGATGATCCTCCATTACTAACCCCAGCAATACAGTAGTGGCAATCACAGTGACAGTATGTGCCAACCAGGTGACTTTTCAAAAGAGATGAAGTCACAGATTGCACAGGGCTTCGTTTGAAGACACCACCCCACTATTGGAGAGAGACCAGCTGTTCACTTAATTTTTTAAATGTTCAAGTGAACCTGTGCAACTTATTGTTTTTTCTCTGGCCACACTGAGAGTTTACTTCCTTCTACACTTTCTTGGTGAAAGTTGTGACAAAGATCTGAAGTCCATTGTAATGGCAGCTATCATGATCATGAGCCTTGTTACATTGGCTTGAGGAACATAAGGTCTAATCTTGCCAGAAAGGCCATCTATAGGAAACGTGCTGTGGCATCATAATTATTCTTTCTTTTCTTCTGACTCATCTCCTATAAATGTTTATGATATGGCTAGACAAAGTTATTTCTTTTGATACCGGGAATCAAACTCACGACCTTGCACTTACCAGGCAGGCACTTACGCTGCTGAGCTAAATCCTCAGCCATGGCTAGACAAATTTACAAGTTATTAATCAAGTAGTATTCCTACTTCTTTATACAATACCCCAGCAAAACAGACAGTATAGCGAGTACTAAGAGTGTATAATTAATACCTTTCTAAAGCTTCATAGTATCTGAATTTTGTGGAAGAAATGGAGGGTCGTTTTGGTACTCACCTCTTTTGAGTTTTTGTAAGTATTATATAAGAAATTGCTTAGGAAATGCTACTATACCTGGTAAGTAAACATTCAAAGGAAATATGTGAGCTCAGGTCCTTGGGATTCCAAAGGTTACACTGTCTGTATCATGCTTCATCATTGGCAAAATTGGAAAATGATTTATTGTCAAGTGAATGTTTGTGTCTTCCCAAAATTCATGTGTTGAAGCCCAAATCCTTGATGTGGTGATATTTGTAGGTGGGGTCTTTGGGAAGTAATTAGAGTATGAGGATGGAGTCCTTGTTAACAGAATTAGTGCCCTCATAAGAAAGACCAACAGAGGACTTCTTTCTTTGCTTTACCTGCCATGTGAGAATATAGCAAAAGGTAAACACCGGCTAGCCAAAAAAGAGAGCCCTCCCCAGAACCAGACCATGCTGACTCTCTGATCTTAGACTTTTTAGCGTCCAGAACTGTGAAAAATAAATTTCTGGCCAGGCATGGTGGCACATGCCTGTAATCCCAGCACTCAGAAGGCTGAGGCAGAAGGATCACGATGAATTCAAGGCCAGCCAGGAGTACATAGTGAACTCAAAACCAGTTTGAATTGCACAAGACCTCATCACCAAAGGAAAAAAAAAATCTGTTACTTAAGCCACCTGGTCTATGATGTTTTGATATAGCAAGATGACTAAGCTGTAATCCTATGGAAGTAATGATTCTATCTCTAAAGTCTCTTAAAACTCTAACATTGTATGATTTCTCTTTCTTTGTTCCGTTGGAATAAATGCTTTTCCTAAGCCACCATTTTGCTAGGAACACAGTATCAGCTCACCTAAGAAATGTGGGGAAAAAATGATCTTGAAGTTCTAAAAGCATGAGTTAAACTTTTTAAAATTCTATAAAATAAAATCAGCAAAAATATAATTAACCACTTGTATTTTCCTTAGTATAGACAGACTCCATATCATATAGTTCATAATTTCTAAAACTTTTAACCAAAAATTTCTAAGACATTGTCTTATTTATCAAGTTAAGGAAAAAGATTTAATGAAAAAAGTTGGTTATTGTCATTACTAATAACAACACTAATTGAAACTTATTGTGTCCATTTTATAGCACTACAATTCACTGTGCCTTATAGTTTGCCATGCAAGTGTGTGACTCTCCATTAAGTTTGTAAACAATTTTAAGGTCAAGAGCCATGTTTTCTTTTCTTCTTTTTTTTTTTTTTGTGGCACCGGGGATTGAACTCACGACCTTGCGCTTGCCAGGGAGGCGCTTAGACCGCTGAGCTAGATCCTCGGCCCTAAGAGCCATGTTTTTGTATATCGAATGCTTTGCGTGAAGCAGGCATAATAATAACACATGTTGAATTAATGAACAAATGAATGAATGAATGATATGTCACTAGGATTTTAAGTTACAAAATACAGAACAATAGCTTTTACATTCTAATCTGAAAGACAGGTCAGAGCATCAAAGGCAAGTAGTGATATAAATGAAGTTATATTACAGATCAATAAAATGGTAAACAAGAATTCATTGTCTGGTCCTTTCCATCTTTTAGAGGTGGCCTGTGTCCTTGGCTGTCAGGACTGGGCCATCTTCAAAGCCAAAAATGGCTGATAGAGTCCTCCTCCTAACCCATTTCTCTCACACTGACCCTCCTACCTCCCTCTTTCACAAGAAATAATCCTGATGATTGCACTGGTCTCCACTAGATAACTTAAGCTATCTTCCCTGCTCTAATACCAGCTGATTAGCAAACTAAATTCCATCTGCTACCTTACTTCCTTGTACTTAAATAGGCAACCAAATGTTAATGTCAAATACAAACTGAATCAGAAGACAAAGAATTCAAGAACAGAATGGATTCAGGGAGATAATCGAGAAGAACAAACTTAACATATTTACCGATCCCAGGCGTTAGGATGTGGGCATCTTGAGGGGCCATTTTTCTACCGACTACACATAATACAGAACACATGTGGCATGTTTCACAGCAATATGATTTCCCTAGAAATTGTGTGTTTTCAACATACATTTGAGAACTTTATAGGACTAGGTAAATGGGAGCTATTTTTTGAAACATGGAATACCCCACAAAGGGATGTGGAGGCATGAACTCTTTTGTAAGTAATAATTCTCTTTCTGTCAAGTTAATGCTAATAGTTGCCATCACTTTTCATATGTTACATATTTTAAAATGACATGATTATGAGTTTTGTCCAACCCACAATGCAACAACTTTGGAAGATACAAAAGACTCAACCGATATCTTAAAAGACATGATTGAAGAAAAACTTAAAGAACATAACTTAATAGTAGTTCTATCAATCACCTCCCTAGAGATTGAAAGCAGGAAAAAAATAACAGTATTGAAAAGGCTTTTATTAAAAGCTAGTGACTTGGTTCTGCAGTTGAGCCCTAATACCCTAATTGAGACACACAAACATGAGAACCAAAGTGTATGGATGTATGCAAGTCAAAGCCAGATCTGTTTTACCTTGCACTTAACTGGGAAGCAGGTTAATGTCGATGCAAACTTTATCAGAAAACAAAGAATGCAAGAATGGAGTGGATTCAGGGAGAAGATCATGGAGAACACAGATTAGACATACCCTGAGAACTAAATAAAACAGAGAAAACTAGCTAGTATCCACATCTTAGAGACAGAAAAATGCAAATTCATTTTAGGTAATTTACAGACTTATAGGAGCAAAATACACCTAGAGTTTGGATGGGGATGGAAAAGAAAATTGCCAAAAGAAACCTCTTAGAGAATTTTTTGATGATAGGGTCTTACAAAAAGTACTGTGAAACATTCTAGTATACTAGGCTTTCTTTCCTCAAGTTTGGTACTGCTACTTTTCTACAGAAATATATATATATAGTCTCATTAGGAATTTTTACTCCATACTTTGTAGACTGTGTTGTTCATACTACATTTTAAGTGGTTTTCCCTTTATATTCTATTCACACTCAATTCTTCTGCCATTATAGTGGACAACTTCTAAAGTTACCTAAGATAATAACCATAATACACATTAGTGGTTAATACAATATCTTCCAGCTCTCTCTTTTTTGTTTTTTAGTTATTTCCTTGGATGGCAGGGAGTATAGGTGTTCATAACTATAACAAAGCACTTAGCCTTAGAAAGAACCAAGAAAGATAATGGGAAAAATACAGCAAAATGTGTTTCCAATTAGCCACAGATGCTTTCATTTATTCTAAGCGTTCTTGTTTAGTTAACTGTACAAATTTTTAATCATATAAATGTGGTGGTATTGCAGCCTCATGCTCTTGATTACCCTTGTCTTCCAGTTGACTTCACATGCCTCTGGCTTCTGGCATTGCTTTCTCACAAATGCGATGTCTGGGGCTATATGAATTCCAGGAGGTACCTGTTAAGAAATGTAGCCTGGTGTAGAATTTTTTATTTATCGTGTGTGTGTGTGTGTGTGTGTGTGTGTCTGTATGCATGTGTATGTGTGTGTCTGTATGTGTGCATATGTGTGTCTGTACGCATGTGTATGTGTGTGTCTGTGTATCTGTGTCTGTATGCATGTGTATGTATGTGTCTGTGTGCGTGTGTGTGTGTGTATGTGTGTATGTTGCTAAGGCAAAAATTAGAAATAGCACGGTGATACATTTCTCTGAGTCAGCAGCATC
>RJWT010030255.1:0-14693 GCA_004365215.1 Cuniculus paca | reverse complement strand
CCCTTTGTGAGGGCCACACTGCCTGCATCCAGCTATGTCCCTGGGCCACACTGATGGCTTCCCAGACAGGACTTGACCCCCTTCTGATACACGGGAGCACAGATGGATTCTCGGTCTCCCAACCTCAGCTTCCCCAGCCGTGGAATCGTGGGGTTCCTGTGGCATACAGGCGAGGCCTTGTGTCTGCAAGTGGCAATGGGTGCCTGCCATCCCCTGCCCACACTGTCTTTTGGTAGCCCTGTGGTGGACTCAACTCTGTTTGGAACATGGGTAAACCCTGCTTACAACACCAGCACCTGAGGGCTGTCTGCACCAGAGAGCCACTATAAACAGAACTCCACAAGCTTCCCTCTGCCAAGAAGCTGGGCGTCCTGCTGAAGAGGCCGAATGTGGCACAAGCACTCTGTCCTGAAAACTTGAAGGACATTTCTCACAGACTGTACCTCAGGAAGTGGGGCGCGGCACAGCACTGGCGTCTGCATCCATGGGCCGCCTTGTACAGTGGATCAGTGGGCCCTGAAGGCAGCATGTTCAGCCAGACTCCTTGTAATTTCCCATTTTCCTGCCTGTGGTATTTTATTAGGAACCATGTCCCTGCTTATTTGACAGGATACTTTTCTGATCTAAAGGTCTTCAAATGACTTGAAGGCTGAATATAAAGAATTTTCATCTTTAATTTGGTGGGGAGGACAGAAACATAAAGTCCTTGTCCCACTAAATGAACAGGAATCCTACAAGAGCGAGTGAAGGTCATCAGTTCCTCCGCAGGCAATGAGCTCTGTCAGCTGATTTTGATGGCCACAGGCATTTGTCACCAGTGCTGACACAGGACAGATTTCCCACTGAGAGGGAGACACTGCCTGTGCCCATGGATCCGGGTGGGCGTGGTGAGGTTCACAGAAGTGCTGTTCATGGCTCTGAACTCCCACGCCTGTGCTCACACAGGGCTGGCTTAACCTCAGTCTCAAACTCAGGGTCCCTGTCTTATTTTTTCTTCAACAAGTGAACCTTGAGAATCTACCCTGTGCCTAGTACTAGGAGGCAGCACTGAGCCAGCCTTGCAGAGCATGCAGTATCGAGGGCCCGAGGTGCGAGCACCGGGCAGAGACGGTGGGCTGCATGGTGCACTGGGGAGCACTGAGCTGTGAGCTGGACCTTGCAGGAAAGCAGAGCTGCTTGGACTCTGGGTCCCAAAAAAGGAGCTGTCTTGTGGACGGACTCTGGAGGAGCTGGGCCAGATGGGTCACTGCAGGGTGGTGCTTCAGGACAGAGGATGGCCCTGGCGGCCTGGCCTTCACTCCACAGTGGCACTGGGGGAGGACACAGCAGGGATGAGGTGTGGGCAGCTTGCGGGTCCTGGCTTGAGCAGAGTATGGGGCTCCAGGCTCCTTGTTGAGCAGCCCAGCCATCCCTGAGCCAGGCACCTGGAAGTGTCTCTGCCCCCAGGCCCCTCCCATGCAAGGATGTTGGGGCAGTGAGAGCTGCACTTGGACTCTTGACTTTCTGCTGTGGCTGAATAGAGGTGTCACAACATGGTGACAGACTGGGTGATCCTAGCAGAATTCACATTTCAGTTACTTTCCTGAGGGCAGCAGGCAGCATTGGGTGGGTGTCATTTCTGTCACCTCTACTGTCTCCCTCTGTGCAGCCATCACTGCCCCCTCCCCTCCTGACCCCCAGCACAATGCTGTGGACCCACAAGGCACACAGCCCAGAGGAATTGCCGTCCTCACCCACTGTCCTCTCTCAGTGTCCTCTGCACCACAGCCATCACAGGCAGGGTTACACTCTGGCTCTCTTTTATCTAGGCTGGGGACATCATGAATCTGTAGGCCCATGATGGGAAGGTCCCCTGATGGCTTTGTTTGTCCTCCCCAGGCCCCAACTGCTCCTAAGTGTCTCCACACGGAAGGACAGGGCGCGATGTCCCCAAGGGATGCTGAGAGCCACAGCTGCACATACCCCTTACCTTGTGGTTCCAGGGTTCCTGATGCCTGCAGGAGTGGGATGTTAGAAATGGGTGGCAAATAGTATTTTAAGGCCAATAAATCTTTAGTGTCAACAGGATTTTCATTTTGTTCTAGACTATTCTTTGGGATGGGAGTGTGGTTCAGTCACAGAGTCAAGTGTGAGGGCCTATGTTTGAGTCCCAGCACCACAAAATACAACTTGTCTCTAAGATATTCTTCGAGTTCGACCCTAGGGAACTGGGCCCCATTTCTGTTTTTGCCCCCTAAGAAGGACCCTCCTGGAGTTGGAGTGCCACACAGTCCTTGGGCCTCTAAGCCCCAGAGCCCTATCCTGTAGGAGCCGGGAGCCTGCAGTCCCCAGGTGGGGTCAGCTTGTCCACCAAGCAGCCAGTCCAGGAACCAGATTCTAGAGATACCTTTCCTGGAATTTGTCTCTTATCTCTTGTGGGGCTGAAGCTCCACCTGCCAGCATCCCCAGACTTCTGCAAGTTTATGTGTTCTCAGCCACACCTTGGGGTGTTCCCATAGGGCTGTGGCTAAACGAACCCCAGGCCAGGGTTGCTCCATTAAGTCAGCTTAAAAGAAAAGAGGCCATCATCCAGATAGGGCAAGGAAGCATGTACAGCAAGCATCCCTGATGGAGGCCACTGTTGTACAGAAAAGGCCCCTGAACACGCCTGGATAAACACGCATGTGGACCAAGCCAGGTCCTGCTGAGTAGGGAAGGGATACTGGCTTCACACTTGGTTTTCTCTAAGGGTTTCTCCTGTGTAGAGCATCGAACTTGAGACAGCATGAAGCATATGCAAACATTGCGAGGTGCAAAGATGGGGCCCCAGATCTGGTCCTGGGCCTTGGAGCACAGCACTGTGCCCACACCATGGTCCCACACCTTTTCTAGGGCTTCTCCATGAGCACAGGGTGGGAGGATGTATGACTAACTGCAGGGGTCCAAGGATGTGCCCCATGCCTGCCCTGCAGCCACTGTGCCCTAGGAGGCATGTGTTGATCTGGCCCTTGTCTTGTCTTTGCCTTCAGGTACCTGGCCCTCTATGCCTATAAGCCCCAGAAGAGTGATGAGCTGGAGCTGCGCAAGGGTGAGATGTACCGAGTGCTGGAGAAGTGCCAGGATGGCTGGTTCAAAGGTGCCTCACTGCGCACTGGACTCTCTGGGGTGTTCCCCGGGAACTACGTGACACCTGTCTCCAGGTGAAGGTTGATGCCTGACCTCTGGTGCTTTGGAAATTGCAGTAGGCCATTCTGAGCTGGGCTGGACTGGGCCTACAAACCCTCCCTGCTGGAAGCTCTCCTGGAGCGAGGTCTGCCTGGCTCCCTCCGGGACACTGGTCAGCAAGGAGCCAGACTTGGGGGAACTGGAGATCACCAGAGAGCCAGGCTTCAAGTGTGCACGTGTGTTTGTGTGTTTACTCTACACAGCATGTGCAGGGCGAATAGTGTATTGTGCAGCACACATGCTCGTATGTGTGCGTGGCATGTGCAAGTGAGTGTGGTGTATATGCGTGTGGGTGCCTGTGATGCTCGTCTGTGTGTGTTTGTGTGTGTGTGTGCTAGGTTCCTTGTGCACGTGTACACTTGCAATGAGTGTGCCACCTTAGCATGGATGTCAGTGTGGGCACAGTGTTCGTGTCTGTGCACAGCATGTACGCACAGTGTGGTTTGTGCATCTTCACACTTAGTCCTGTTGTATGTAAAAGCACACCCACAAAAAGGAAGGGTAAAACATGCTTTGAGCAGAAACATTGTCAGCGACTTAAATTTTTCTTTGTTCCTTCTAGTGTCTTAGGAATTCTGTGTTATACAGCATTTATAAAACAGGGCAATTTTACAGATTCGCTGAAGTGATCAAATTTCCTTCTGAGCAGAGGGTCGGTCTTGCCCATGGCAGCCCTTGGGGCTCTGCCCTGTGTCCCCACTGCGGGCATGGTAGTGACCCAAGGGTCCAGCCTCAGGGTTTGTTTGTCCTGGGAGGAGAACTATGAGGGTATTCAATGATGCTGGGCCTTACAGGATTGCACATGGGTTCTTGCTATCATGGTGGCCTTGGAAGGCACAGGGGTGGATTAGGTTAGGACCCCAGTGTGGAGTCCATGGTTTGAGAGTGTTCTTCAGTGCCTCCTGCAGAGTGCTGGGTTTGCAGGGACAAGGGAGGCTTGTGGGAGAGGCTCTGCTCAGGTGGCCTCAGCTGGGAGAAATCTGAGAAGCCCCTGTGTCTCCCATGACTATGTTGGGGGAAGCTGACCCAGGCCTGCAGCCAGGCTAAGTCTCAGACAGGGTGTCTCGCCTAGGTTTCCCCAAGCACACTTACAGCTGACCATCACACACAGCCAAGCCAGCCCCAAGGAAACCCTGGGGGGTCTGAGGTGGCTGATAAACACTTAAGGCAGGAACACCCTTGCTGGGCATCTCCCTCACTAGATTGAGTGCTGAGGTCCCAGGCATCTCGGCCCCACTGCTCCTCCACTCATGTCCTTTACCAAGTGGGGACAGAGCCCCCTGGTGGGGCTCCTTAGAATGCCCTCTCGCACAGGGTCTGCCACCCAGGAACCATCTAGGCCCCTGCTGTAGAAAACCTGCCCCGTGGCCTCTCCCGTGCCACATATCCCCAGTGACCTGTTGTTGAGAGCAGCTCATGATTACTGTCAGTGCAGCTTTGTCCCATGGGTTCCTTACATGCCATATACATGTAACAGGTGCACAGTAAATACAGGAAATCTGGTGAGTTTGATTCAAATGTCATCCCAAGGGCTTTCTTCCCATACTTCCAGGGTCTTCCTTGCAGGCCAGAGGGTATTTCTGCCAACCCCGAGCTGCAGAGGGACAGTGCTGGTCCTGGGCCCTGGGGGTGACTCTTCCCTGACAGCTGCTGGGCAGAGCCACCTTGGGCACTGTAGGCCCCTCCCCTAGGCTGGTCCCGGTCCCACAGTGCCATGTGGAGGGTGGGGGAGGTCAGAGCCTGTCTGCTCCCATGCCACTCCAGTGTCTGTGAGAAACGTCTTTGAGAGACAGGGACAGGAGGTTCCAGCCCGGAAATGGAAATATATTCAGATATCTGTGGCTTCTGCCCCCAGATTGCTCTATCCTTCATCCCAGGAGCCAGCTATGGCTGTATACAGGGGGTTAGAAAAACCCCACTGTGGCTAGGGTCCTCTGTGGACAGTGGCCTCATCTGGAAGCTTTGGGTGAAAAGCACTTCTTTCTGGTGTCAAACTGCAAGTTCCCTGGTGTCCTAGAAAGAAGCAGTGCTGTGTGTCCCTCTCCCCACCCCATCCATCAGATATATTGTGCCATTCAGTGCTCGAGCTGTTGTTAGGATGCGTGGAGGCTGTTCTCTGGTGCTAGACATTGGGCTGGTGCAGCCCTGGTTTGTAAAGCATGCCTTCGGCTCACCTGGATCACTGTCAGGCATTGGTTAGGATTTTTCTGGCCTCCTTAGCTCCATCTCTCAGGGCCTATAAGTGACAGTGGCCTTGACTCATCTGGGTGTCCCCTGACTGGATTCTGTTTGCTTTCTCAGGGCTCCTGGAGCAGCTGGGCCAACCCGGAATAGTGTGCTTGGAGGGTCTCCTCTGGCCAAAGGCATGACCACTACTATGCATCCTGGCGGTGGCAGCCTGAGCAGGCCGGCCCTACCCCTCACCACACCACAGGCCCAAGCCCTGCACCCAGGTGGCTCCCCGCCGACAGGCAGCTGTGCCCGACACACAGCCCAGCCAGCCACTGGCCAGACGCAGGGAGTTCTCTCTGCAGGTATGGATATGAATGCCGGGGCCTCAGGGCTGGAACACTGATGCAAGGGACACACATTATAAAACATGTTCTGACGCAGGTCTTTAGTAAACTACCATGGGATAAGTTGATTCTGCACATCATAATCTTAATCTGCCGATCTCTGGGAAGCGCACTTACTGTGTTACTCTATCCTGGAGCAGAAATGAGCTAGGGAATTCACGAGTTTTGCAGGCGGGTGGCAGGGGATCTTATGGACTAGTAAGAATAGCATGGCACCCTGCGTATCCAGAGAAGGCAACTGGGCTGTGTGGAGGTCCTCACGTGGAAGCGTTACAGGGCCCCCAGTAAGGCAGCATCTAAGAAGACATGGTTAGCAAAGGGCAGAGGTCCCTTCTCAAGTGCCTGTGCCTGGAAGGAAGATGATCACTTACAGCAACATTATCAATCCCTGGGCTGGTCGGACTTGAGGAAAAAGACAGTTTGGTGCCAGGATGGTGTGAGAAGACATCAGGGGTGGACTTTAAGGCATCATATGGGTAACCATGTCCTGCTTGGAGAATGAGCACTGAGCTAATGAGCCCTGCTGAGGCTGGGGACAGCTGCTCTGGGGCACATGCTACATGGCCTTCCAAGCCACAGTAGTAGCTGCTTTGAGTAGGGGTGTAGCCCAGAATGTCCCTTTCCACCCCATCTCAATCCTCTCAGAAATCATCAAGTGGGGGTGAGAGGGCAAAAGGACTTACGAGTCCTCTGGAGCCATAAAATGCCGGAAGTGACTCACTACATGTCTCCAGAAAGTGTCTTCTCAGGTGTGAATAGTTGAGATGGTATAGCTACGATGGAGGCTGTGTTTCCCTGAGTACCAGCTGATAGAACAAGGGGTGGGCAAGGGCCCCACTTACCGAGGCTCATTGTCTACATGCCCACCACTGTGGCCTGCATATTTCCATGTGGACATAACTGTTCTGTGGGCCAGGAAAAACTGGGCAGCTCTGCAGGAAGACTAAGTTGATGTTAACCCATGAGAATCCACAAACCAGATAGACAGGATGTCACTCTGCCTCTTAGCTCATACTGGCCCAGCAAAAGGGCTGGACTGCAGGAGGAGGGATGGTGGGAGAACCGGGGGGAAAGAGGTTTTTCCCAGAGTGAGCCCCAAAGTGATGCTCAGGCAGGGAGCAGTGCGAGGTGTGTTTTAGGTGGAGGAAGGAAAGTCGAGAGGACAAGAGTGGGAGACAGTGGGCTTTGTACAACTATAGGCACCAGGCCCTCTTCACCTGCCACTCAGTGTGCTATAGTTCCAGGAGCCCCGCTGCCCAGCAGGACAAACACAGGACAAGATACTTTAGAGGATGAGAGGCCCTGTTCACATAAATTTCATCAGAGGATCCTGTTATAATTCTGCTCCTGCCTGATACACACATTGCACTGTGTCTTAGGTGGCAAAGCACACATGGGCTTCTGAATTTCTTCAGTGGGGGCCACAAAGACCTGGGCTCAAAGGTCGTGGCCTCCATTTCTTCCTTTTGTGAAGTGAGAGTATACTAGCACTCCAATCCTGCACACCAAGTCAGACTTCAGGACTGGGACTGGTTAATTGAGAGAGGGAAAATGGCATGCAGCCTGGAGGACACCAGGGGAAACTGCTGATGGGGAAGATAACCAGGGTCAGACACGAGGTTGGAGAGGTGCTGTGGGTGCTGGCCGATGGGCCCAGGTGAGGGGGGGCGACCTTACTGTGCCAGCCTCACCTCACACATCAGAACCCAGGCCTCACATGGGAGAGCGCAACCCTGCTGCTGGCTGTCCTATGGTTGAAGAAGGAGATTGCTTTCTGAGTGAGGAAGTCGTGAAAACAGCTTTTTCAGGGGCAGCAGAGTGCCTGGTGTCTAACATCCTCCTTTGATCAGGGAGGACCTCTGGTGGTGCTCAGCTGGCACTGAGGATGCCTTGTAGGCATTTGCCGCAGCACCCCCAAGACCAGTCCTACCAACCAGAGATCCCATGGGTGAGCACTAATCTTGTACATACATCTTTTCTTTTTAAGTTAGCCATGTGTACCACCTGGGCTTTTACACTCTCTGAAGCAGTATTGTCTGGTTCCTGATCCTGGACCACAACCCCAGTACCTTGCTTTATTGATCTCAGTGTTCTTATGTTCCTGTCGAGCCTGTGTGGTAGGCTAGTGTGACCCGTGGTCCTCAGCTCAGCTTCTGTACTATTCAGAAGCTTGCCAGGGTACACACCAGGCAGGGACCAGGACAGAAGCCGCCTGGATGTGAGCCTTGCCTGTCCAGGAGGTGGACCACACACATGTTCCGGCTCTGGGCCCTGGCAAGGTATCAGTGCTGCTCCTCACAGGGAGTGCACAGCCTGGCACCATGCCTTCAGCCAGCTCCATGGTCTCATCATGCCAAGCCAGCTAGAAAATTTCTCAGTTCAGAAAGAAAACAGCCCTCCCAGACATTTTTCCCTTTATGCGTGAGCAAGCAGGAGCCAAAGAAATTGGCAGGGCTGGGGCAGCATCACATCGTGTGATGGCGCTGGCCTGTCACCATGGTAACCACAGTGGCATGGCCAGAATTCCCTTTCATTGGTTAATTTTACACTGGGAGAGCGAGGCACAGGATGGTTAAATGATCCCCTCCTGCATCCCAGCCTCAGACCTATCCCCCACATTGCCGCCACAGCCAGGTTACAGGATGGCTCCCACCAAGGCATGTCAGTAAATTAAATGCCCTGAGTTTCCACAGTGTTTCACACTTCATTCTACATTTTGAGAGTGGAAAAACATTGTTGACAGGACAAGTAATGAATTGTTCCCTGCAGTAATTGCCCATTTCAGCAGACCCCAGCCCGGCAGCTGGAAGGCATTTCAACAATGATCTCATCTCATGCCCAAGGCAAGCACTTTGACAAAGGCTTAATTGCATCACCCACAGCATCCGATATGATTTGTTCTGCTGGACTAGCATCACTTGTTTTCCAAGGGCAGTGCACCCTGTGCTCCATGAGGACTCCCACCAGCACTTGGCAGAGACTAGAGTCTCACATTACCACTTATTTATCAACAAAAAAAGCACCAAAAAAACTGAATATGGGCAAGGCACCTTGTAAAGACCTGGAAGTACAGAGAACCAGACAGAACCCATTTCTGCCCTGGTTAGAGAAAAGGACAGGACACAAATTCCTCTTGCTGCCATGTGCAAAGCACTGGGGTGGAGGCATCGCCAGGTATCAGGCAAACAGGGAGGAGAGGGATCTGTTAGATCCAGGAGGGAAGTAGATGAGGTGGGAACACGTACAAGGAGTGTTCAGGAGGAGGCCATGATGTCTGGAATCCCGGAGGAAATGGGACCATCTAAGCAGAGGATCCACCAGGAAGTGAGTGACAAGGAGGACCACTGTTCCCGGTCTGGGTTTGATGGGACTGAAATAGACATTGAAGGAGCTGTCCAGGGAGGAGGTGACAGTTCTGTGCAGGTGATAAGTGGGGCATGAGCAGCTCTGGGCAAAGCCAAGGCAAGTCCAACCCCAGAACACAGAGGCCAGGTGCACTTGGAGATGGGGTAAGACCTGAGAGATCTGGATGGGCAGGCAGCAGATCCAAGAGGTCCTGTTAGACCATGCCAAGGAATTGGGGTTTTTATCCTAAGGGCAATGGAGCACACTGCAAGGTCTTAAATAATAGATACAATCAGACTTGAGTATTTGGGAGGTCAAGCTGGCTGCTGCTTGTGGCCAAGCTGAAGTGGTACGAACAGAGTTTACCCTCCTGCCTGAAAGAGCTGAACAGCAGACAGTGTATAAAGTGACAACTTCTGAGGCACCAGGCATCAGACCACCAAGTTTAGTTGTTAGACAAGGAATACATGTATTCAGAAGGTTAAATTAGAGATCCTGAAAAGATCCAGATCAAAGTTCTAGAAATAAAACTGCAGTGTGTGAAATAAAGAATATACTGAATGGAATTAATGACACATTAGACATTGCTGAAGAAAAGCAGATGAGTGAACTTGAAGCTATAGCACTAGAACCTGCAGAAATTGAAGCAAAGATAAAGGAGAACTTCAAAAAATGCACCAAACATCAGTGAACAATGGGAAACTCTTAAGGGGCCTGACATGTGTAATTGGAGTCCCCAAGGTGAAAGATAAAGAAGTGGGGCACGAAAATTACATGAAGAAATACCCAAATTGTCCTAAATTTGAAGAAAACTGCACCCACAAGCAACTGGAGACAGTTATGCCAACACAAGTCAAAATCCAATTGTTCAAATCTGATAAAAAGTCTTAAAAACAGTCAGAGGAAAACTGTGTTAATGTAAAGTAAAAAATAGGCAAGGGTTAAGGTCGTTTTCTTGTCAAGAGCACTTCAGGTGAGAAGGCAGCAGAGAAACTCAGAAATAACTGAAGGAAGTGTGCCTGTCCATCCAGGACTCCAGCAAAAATATATTTCTCTGTATCATTCCAATTTTAGTATATGTGCTGCCAAGGTGAGCACAAAACTATCTTTCAAGAAAAGGCAAAATAATTATTCAGACACAGTAAAGCTAAAAGATTGATTGCATCATCAACCAACCCACATGAGATATAAGAAAGTTCTCTAAGAAGAAAGTTGACATCAGATGGAAAAAGGACCCCTATGCAGGGACACAGAGCACTAAAAATGGTGACTATTAAAGAAACGCATGACATTCCTTTCTTATTTAAAATATTAAGATACAGCTATTTAAACAAAAATCAAAACAATCCAGATTGGGACTTACATGACAGTAAAATGTACCATGACATAGTACAGAGCTAGGGCAAGGGACCTAGGATCCCCTGTGCCATCACAGGACTCTCATGCTGCATGGAAAGTTGTGGACTCACTGCTATGGAGGCTGATAAAGAGATATGCAAACACTGAAAACAGTCACAAAAATAAGCTACAGAGGAGATAAAATGGAACCATAAACAGGCAATCAATCCAAAATAAAGGATAAAAAGAGAGGAAGGCGAACACTGGGTGTGTGAGTTAAAGAGAAAATACACAGCAGGACAGAGGTTTCACTTAATCATAGAAACAATCACATTAAATGTAAGGGTCTACATAAACCAAATACAATTAGGTTAGATGGTCAGATATTTAAAAGCAAGCTGTGAACAAGAATAATATTTTAATACTTTAAAAACAAAAATAGGTTAAGTGTAAAAGGAAGAGACAGGAAACGTACATCCCTGTCATTCAAGGTAATTGTGAAGTTACCTTGAAGGCTGATTAGACACTCCTAGATGAGATTTGTGTGTGTGCTCACCTTGCACAGATTCCAATCTTGTCTTCCTTCATTCTGTTTACAATAGAGATAACAAGCTTCAGCAGTGTTAAGTGATCCCTTGACAGGTTCTGAGCTGGGACTCAGGCCTATCCAGCTGGCCCCAGAACCAGAGCTTCTCCCTTGACCCCCACCACCCTACTGGGTGCTCTGACAGCTGAGAACAAAGGCCAAGTCATCTTGTCCTAAGCTGGGACGGTGCCTTAATTCGGGCAACTTGAATTGTTTGCAACTCTGGACATGTGTGAACATGACTGTCTTGGTTACTTTCCTCTCTTTGCTGGACAAAACACCTGACAGCCAAAGTGAAGCAAGGAAAGGTTTATTTAGCTTACAGTTTCTGGAGATTTCAGTCCATAATCAGCTGGCTCCAAGGCAGGGTGGCATGGCACTGGGGCAATACTTCAAGGCAGCAGCCAGAGCAAAAGAGAGCAAAACAAACCTCTTCTCCATCCCTTATGTGGTACACAGGCCACCCCCCACCTTCAGGGTGGGTGGAACACTCACAAAATGTCCTTGCCCTCCTTTGCACAGGCTGAGGATATTTACAAAGTGAGTCAGTTAAACTAAACTGCTCAAGTTGACACAATGTGTCAACCATAACAATGACCATGACAGCAGCATAGGCATTGATCTGTCTTTTCCCATTGCTGGAACAAAATACCTGATACCCAGAACTTAATGGAAAAGGTTTATCTGGCTCAGGATGGGTTCGATCCATGGTCAGTTGGCTCCAAGGCAGGAACAGCATTGTAAAAGAGCATGGCAAAGAGATCTGCCTACCCCACAGCTACCAGAAAGCAGGGAGAAGGGAGGCGCTGGGGACATCCCCAGTGACCCACTTCCAACCAGGACCCACCTCCTAACAGTACAGTCAGCTATGCACTCATCAGTAAATTAATCCATTCATGAGTATAACATTCCATGATCCAGTCACTTTCCAAAAGCCCCACCTCTGAATACATGAAACTTTTAGGGGGTCTTTTAGATCTAAACCATACACAGCATTTGCAAGTATGGAATTTGCCAGTAATGAGCTTCAAATGTACTAACAAATTCGGAATGGCTATGTGATTAGTAATACTGAACAAAGTAGAATTTATAAGATTGTTATTAGTGATGATAGATAAAATAATTTCATAAATTGTAAA
The DNA here is from genome assembly GCA_004365215.1 of Cuniculus paca. NCBI lineage: Eukaryota > Metazoa > Chordata > Mammalia > Rodentia > Cuniculidae > Cuniculus > Cuniculus paca. Next base: position 2,505 of record RJWT010030255.1, on the reverse strand, counting down.
GAGTCAGTTAATTAAGAGGGCATAACAACCTGAAATATTTAGGCACCAAATAATAGAGCTCAAAATATATATGCAATTGCAGTTAAAGCTATAGGAAGAAACCGGCAAATCCACAGTTGCAATCAGAGATTTCAACATTACTCTCAATAGCTTATGGAACAAGTAGGCAGAAAATTGGTAAAAATATAAAACAACACTATAACCAACTTGAATTAATTGACATTTGGGGAACAAATGTTCCATCCAACAACATCAAAATATGTGCTCTTTTTAAATGCACATAGAACAGTTCTGGGGTATAATATTTAAATCTCAATACATATACATTCCTTACCAAGTGGAGTTGAATTAGAAATCAGTATCACAAATAATTATGAATATGTATTTGAAGTTGTCAAATATTTATAAACATACTTCTGAATAATGCATGGAGCATTGAAGAAATAAAAATGATATTAGAAAGCATTTCAAGGTGCATGAAATGAAGACACAACTTAATCAAAAATCTGTGGGATGTCACGAATACAGTCCTCTCTAAACGTCTATAGTCAGAAAAGCAAGGAAAAGTGTCAGATGAATGGCATCAGCTTGTACCTGAAGAAACTAGAATAAAAAGAGCAAAGGGACCTTAAAGGGACTAGAAAAGATCAGTGCAGAAATCAATGAGCAAAAAAAATAGAGAAAGCCAATGAGACCAAGAGGTGATTCTTTTGAGAAGATCAATAATGAAATCGGTAAACCTCTAGCAGACAAATAAAAATGGGGGGGGGAGATACACAAATTATTGCAATCAGGAATAACAGGTGACATTACTTAGGATTCTGCAGGAAAATAAGAGATCACTTGAAATGTTCCTGCAAATAAATTCAACAAATTAGATGAAATGGACATATTGAAATATTTCCTGAAAGACAAATTATCATACTTGCCCAAGAAATAATTCAAATAGCCCATATCTATTAAAGAAATTTATTTTAAAAGATTCCACAAAGAACATCCCAGTGTCAGATGATTTCTGTGATGATTTAGGTGTGATAATTAAGACATTACAACAATTCTGTAGAAACTCTTAGAAAATTGAGAAGAGAGAATAATTTCTATCTTTTTCTATATTATATTCAGCATTATAATACTAGATATCCCAAGAAAATAAAACCACAAATAAATATGCCTCATAAACAGACATAAGAATTCTAAACAAAATTTTAGCAAATCAAATACACCAAGTAAGGCTTATTCTAGGAAAGCAAGTTTGGATTAGCATTTGACAATCAGTGCTGTTTGACACATTAACAAACTAAAAGATAATATGACTTTCAACAGTGCAGATGTCAGTATCCATTCCTGATTTAAGAGACTCAGACAGTGAGTCTTCTTTGAGACTTTGGCTTCCTTGGTCTCATAAAGGACTCTGTGAATATGCACAGATAATATCATACTTAGTGGCAACAGGCTAAAGTTTTTCCCCTGAAATCAGAAACAGGCAGGGATGTTTGCTGTCCTCACTTCTGTTCCACACTGAAATTCTAGCCAGGCTGGATAAGGGGAGGAAGGTGTGCAAATTGGAAAGGAAAGAGTAAAACTGTTTATAGTTGCAAATGGCACGATCTTATATATAGAAAATTCTAAGGAAAGCACACACACGCACACGCACACGCACACACACACACACACACCTAGAGCTAAAAAAAATTCAGCAAGGTTGAAGATACGAAATCAGTATAAAAAAATCAGCTGTATTTCTGTGTATAGTTGGCTCTCCATCTATGGGTTCCATGTTTGTGAATCCAAAATAAGGAGGAAAGATTTATTTTAGCTCATACTTTGTAGAGGTTTCAGTCTTTGTCAGCTGGCACCAAGGCAAGGTAGCATGGCAGAGAGGACTGGGAGAGGAGAAACCAAGAATGGCAGGCCAGGTAAGCAGCAAACCTGCCTTCCTTCTTTTCCCCTTATATTTCATTCAGGCTGCAAGTCTATTGGTTGGAGTCACCACACCCAGGGTGGACCTTCCCACTATCTACACCCAGAACTATGTTAAACTGACCAGTGAACTGATTTAGTTATCACACCCTAATCCTCCTGTGATTGTTACCAGCCAGAGCTCTCTCATACTCTTGGAAACCAAGGGTCAGGACTGACCAGAGCCCAGCTATAGACCAGGACCAGCTGGCGTACAGTGCTGCTTCATAACCCAGGCCCATGTCAAGGCTTCTCTGAGATGCTTTTCCAGACTTTACTTTTTGGACATTTTAACCTAGATGTTTTTAAAAACCTTGGGAATGCATGGGTTTGTCACAGCACAGAAAACCAAATAAAAATGCTGTAGTGTGGACATGATTTGTCCTCCAAGGGTCCACATGTGTGTGATATTTTAAGAGGTGGGGCCAGGTGGTCACTAGTCATAGGATGCTGGCCAGGGAAGGAATTATGTTGGTTCTCATGGGATGCTAAGGGAGTTCTTGAGAGAGGCTTATTATGAAAAGAGCAAGCCCGGCGCATGCTCCC
>RJWT010030254.1:0-14697 GCA_004365215.1 Cuniculus paca | reverse complement strand
ATGGTTAAAGAAGATGTGGTACTTTTATACAATGGAGTACTATTCAGCTATAAAAAATGATCACATGGAGGCTTTTATAGGTAAATGGATGCGACTTGAGACCATACTCATAAGTGAAATAAACCAAACACACATGTGTAAACACCACATTGTCTCCCTAGTGTAAGAAACTGAAAGACTCAATAAGATACAAAATTCCGGATAAATATGGAGAAATGGTTCTGAAATCCAATGGTGCTGTTATTCTTTGATTTGATTGGTTTAAGTCCCTTTCCTACTATTTGAAAGCAATAAGCGAGAAGATAGGAACAGCTCTTAGGAAAAATGAGACACTACAGTAGCCATTGCTCATTTCTTGTTATCCGACTTGAAAACCTGTAATGATATTCTCTGGTTTTATACTACTTTGTTTTGTTTGAGTTTATTGTCTGTAAATGTATGAACAACCATTTTAAAGAAAGCAAGAGACACTAAGGTAACCATTGTTAATCTCCTGTTGTTATGTCTTGAAAACCTGTATAGCTTGCAGTGTTCTGTTTTGAAATGCTACTTTATGTTTGACTCTATTCTGTTTTCTTTCACTTTTTTCATTCTGCTTTGTTTTGTTTTGTACTATTCTCTTTAAAATAAAAAAAAAAAACCTCACCTCTGCATGTCACTGGCAGATTCTCAGACACCTGAGCTAGGACACATGTTGGAACCACACAGTCACTGTACAGTCTGGTAGTGGGAGGCAGGTAACACCTCACGGTGATCCTTGACCACTCAAAGATAGGAGGTTAAGGATGCCACTTCCATTTTGTTCTTGAGTGGACAGTTGTGAGATGCATCCTTTGTGGCTCTCAGTGGGTCCCGGAAAGCTCAGGCCTCAGTTTCCCACAGCTATGACCACACTTGATGACACAACTTCATAGGCATTGGTATCCCTTCATTTCCTATTCCCCTTTTCCCATCCCCTACTCCTGTTCCCTGATATCACTTCCTAAAATAAGCTACTTGCACATAAACCCTTGTCTCTGGCTCTACTTTTTGGAAGAAACTCAAGGACTAAGACAAACTCCTACTAGAGCTTGAATGTGTTATGCTTGATTTGCAGTGAACTCTGACACAAGGTTTCTCCCCAAGCCATTTGTCATCTCGGGAAAGTACAAACCAAAACATACAAACTGCTTGATTTGGGGGCTTGCCAACATTGAGATTACAATTCATGAAGGCCCAGGATACGAGGACAAGAAGCAGAAAGGAGCATTTTTCCATTTCCTTAATTTTTATATCAGGTCAGAGCAGGGCTAGATGTATTTGTGTATTCCTAATTGTTACATTAAACTGATGAGATACTTAGAGCCATAAAAAAAAGAAAGAAAAAAAAGAAAATATTCATTGTCCTTTCTCCTAGCTTTTTGAGATAGTCAGTGCACAATTATTATCTGCAGTTACCCTACTCTGCAATAGTGCATCAGTGCTTCTTACTCCTCTGTGTTACTCAGGGTCATTGATAAATCCTTCTCAGCCCTCCTTCCTTTCCACTGTCCTCAGCCTCTGGTAACCCCATTTCACTCTCAGTTCCTATGAAATTAACACCTTTAGATTCCATAAATGAGTGAAATCATGTGATACTTGTCTTTTGTGCCTGGCTCTTTCTCTCTGAATTCTCTCTCCCATTGTAAAAAATAAAAGCGAAAGCAAAATAATAAAAACAAACAAAGATCACCTAAGTCATAATACACTATTAATAATACCCTTTGATGTATGTGTACATCTGCATATCTACATGTAGATACTTCCTGTATGTAACAGCCATATAGAACAAGCTCAGTTTAGTTCTCAGGCTGAAACTGACATTTGTCTTTTACTCCACAGCCCACTCTAGATTTCGCTCGTTGTTAGTCATTGCTACTTGGCTGGGCAGAAGGATGGGTTACCTTAGCCTTCATACCTAACATACCTGAGGAACCTTGTTGGACTATGTTTACTGTAGTTTCTCATTTACCATTACCATTTACAATCACTATCAGGTACCAAGAGATGTCCAGGTGACAAAAATACTATTTCCCACTACCACCAAGTAACACCAGACAAGATCCTTGAGGTAATCAGGATTACAACTCTTGAAAATACAGTAGCTGCATTGTTTGTTTTCCACTAGTTCGAGAAGTCCTCATAGTCAGTTGGTAGCGTAGCTTCAAGCTCAGTATCATGTTGACTGAGTAGTGTGATTGAAGGTCCCATGAAAGGAACAAAATCTTCTAATTAAAAAAAAATCCTAAATATATATGGATAGAAAAACTGGAAGTATTCAAGTAGGTCCCCCGAACTCTTAGTAAGAATAGTTAATCATATTTCCATCCTTGGTCCTTGGTCAATAGATTGTAGTTATGGGGAACACCACAGAATATAATGGGTTTTAGTACCAGTGGCACAAGTTCTTGAACATAGAAGACACTTAGTAAATACCTATTACGTAAATGAATTAATGAATACATTTTGCTTTGTGGTTATTCTGAGCAAAGAATGGGGTAATTGAAATTCCTAGTGTACATGAAGCATTTGTCTCTGGCAAAACTATAAATACTAACATATATCTTTTTTCCCCATTAACTAAAAGTGGTCCATTTGTTATCTACCTCTTGTCCAGAGTTACAGTGATGGGGAGGGATTTCAGTACCTTCTATTTTGATTTTCTATGTGAGTTTGGGGAAATTGCTTAACCTTTTTTGTACCTCTGTTTTTATACTTACACAATGATGATAATTCTAATACTAGCTTCATAGGACCATCATTAGGATTACAAGTTTTAGGTCTTGTAGAGTACTTCCTGATGAATACATGAGCCCAAAATGAGGCACATTATTGATAGTACGTGACAATAAGCACACCGTTCGGGCAGGGTGAAAAACTTGGGTGTCTTTCACAGCCCCTGGCATCAGTCTGAGTGCTTATTACCAGACGCAATCCTGGAAATATTTAACAACTGTCTGATCTGCACCTTGACCAAACAGAATGTCACTGGTCATTAGCAATCATTTTAGCCATGCTGTTGTATTCAGACTGAATGTAACCATGCAACTCCTCAGAACATTCCCACAGCACAGGACTCCTCTGCTACCTTCCTAATCCCACTGCCTGTCTGCAGGGTGGTTCAAAGTTGTGCATAACTCTGTGAAGGCAGATTCTGATGCAAACGTACTGTGCCATTGGTTGGTAAGAGAAGGAAAATAGTTGCTTCTGGGCAATGGTGCAATTTATGCTGAGAAGGGACCCTCAGACACCACTCAGAGGCATCTCACAGTTTCAGGGTGTCATGTGTGTTCTGCTGTTGAGAGGAGCTGGGTCTTTTGGTCTACAGATGCCACCAGGGGCCCCTGGAGTCCACATGACAGTGCCTCTCTCTTAGCTGCCTGCATGGTACTAGCATCCTTGGGAACGTCCTCTTCCCCAGTGGATAAGACTCATGTGAGAGGCAGCTCCTTCTTGGCTACTTCCACACAGCCTGCCTGGATAGGCATCAGCTAGACAGGGAAACTTCCTTTTCAGTAACTATTGCCGAACGAGTGTCTGTGCCCACCCCCAAATTCATACATTGGAATTGCTACTTCTAGTGTGATGATATTGGGAAGTAAGTCCTTCACTAGGAAATTAGGTCATCAAGGTAATGCTCCTAGGAGGGCATTAGCATTCTTACAAGAAGAGAAAGCAAGTCACCTCTCCCTCCTTGCTCCCTTTCCAGAAGTCAACTCAGCAACTGTAAGCCACCTTCATCTTAATCTGATTATTCTGGCTCCCTGGTCTCAGATGTCCAGCCTCCTGAACTATGAGAAACGAATTCCTACTGCTTATTACCCACTCAGTCAGCAGTACTTTGTGATGGCAGCCTGAACCAATACATTAGCCAAAACGTCTACAACGGGAAGCTTACGGATACCTGTTTTCTGAATAGTGTCTGAGCTTATTAAACTAATAGTTAAGATAAAGGTAATTCCCACTTCATCACTGCAGTATGAAAGGATATGTATGCAAAGAGCACCAACAAACTTATGCATAATCTTTTGTATTCATAACCCTATAAGTTTATATTTTCTGTGTAAAAACTAAAAATATTACCCCGTAAATGTGAATCTCTCCCAAACACCAGTCGGAATCTATGCCATTGGATTTTCTAATTCTCTTCCTATGAAATCAGTTATGTTCAGAGAGGTAATTAGATGTAGTAGAATTAATGTGCAATTAGAAGCATTGATTCTGTCTTTGACCTGCTACTTTCCATTCTGAGAGCACTGATCATTCTGAGAACATCTGCTTCCTCATCTGTGCCCAGGTCATCCTTGTGTGCTTTATGGCCTAGTGTCTTCAGCCACTGCTGTGTGGCACTCTTGTACACAGCCATGAAGGATTCACAGGCACATAAGATGGATTCCTACCCCCAACCCCACTCTTCAAGGTAATGAGTCTGTTACATAGTAGCCAAAATCTTAGCATTTGCTGCTTCTGGTTGTCAGTTGTCTTCTCCAGGGACTGCTTCAGGGCATCTTGAGAGGAATAGGGTCTAACTGAGCATCCCAGAGTACCCAAGAGAAAAACAAGATTGTGTGACATTGGACCTCATGACTCTATGGCAGCAAGCGAAGGGTGCCGAGGAGAACTTCTCTGACTCCAGCTGTAGAATGCACAACTTCCCATTGTGGAGAAAGAACAAATGCAACTGTCAGAGGAGTTCTAGTTTCAGGTGTCCAAAGAACATGTCACAATGTCTAAAGTATGACCAATGGTGATAGGACTGAAAATCTGAAGTTCTGAAGATGCAGCTGTATACAATGTGAGTCAGCTCCTTTGCAGCGGATGACGACCTCAGTGTTAGCCAAGTTCCTGCCAAATTTCTCTAAGTAAATTTATGAGCTATAAGCAAAAATTCTGTCACTTCTCAAAAACAACTGATATGCAAAACTTCATACAATTAAAAATCTACTTCCACCATCACAATATATGTCAACAAAAGACAGAAATTATTAGAGCCTTAACACATAACCAACTTTTGCAAATATTTGAATTGTGAAAATTGTTTGAACGTTGTCACATATTTGAGCAAATAGGTATATTACATCGATGGTGTCTAAACTGATTTGAAGAGATCAGCTCACCAGAAATCAAATCTTATTTAAGAATTGTGCCAACATGTACCTAACCAGATATCAAGGATAGAATGAATACAGACTGGATAAAAAGTGGGTGAACTGGCTGAGGAGAAACTAATTTATTGAACATCTAATGGATTTCATAGCCAGAAGAAGAGTATGAATCTGAGCAGTTTTAATAAATTAAACAATTTCCATATAAACCCAACAGAGTCCAAAAGGCAACAAAGCATTATGGACCAAGACTAGACTCCCTTTGTCATGGTGAAAGGGTCCCTCACTGATGAGGCGTCTTCTTTACCTCTTTACCTCTTCCAGTGGATTCTACACTCAAAATGCCTCTTGAAAGCACAGACTCTGCCCTCAGCAGACACCAAATCTGCCAACATCTTGATCTTGGACATCCAAGTTCACAGAAAAGTGAGAGATAAACATGTACTAATTATAAATAACTCAGTCTAAGTATTTTGCTGTAAAAGCAGGCATTGACTTAGTCCCTCTCTTGTTTCCTTAAAATGTATTCCCTGCATTCCAATCAGATTGCCCTTAAAAATTTAAGTCAGACCCTATCACTCCTGTGTTTAGAGTCCTTCATCCAGCCTTGTTTGGAATGAAACTCAAACTCTTTGCTATGGTTTACTAGATTTGACATTATCTAGGTCACTGGATTTGCCCACTGTCTGCTCTCTGCTTAATGTGCTTTGGTCACACTGGTTGGTTTACTGACCCTTGGGTTTGCCTACCTAAACTTACACCTTTTGTACTTGCACTTTGCCCTGCCTGAGATCTCTTCCTCAGAACTTCATATAGCCAACTGCTTCTCATTCTTCAGCTGTCAACTCCTCTATTCACAGCAAACTTCCACGGCCATCCTGATTAAAGTAACCCTCCAGGGTTGATCCCATTGACTATGTAACTGCTTTATTGCCACCAATGCACCATTTTAAGCCCTCATGTTAATTTGAAATTATTTTGCTCAATACTTTATTTCTGAATTTATTTTCTAATTTCCCCCATGAAAGATAAACCAGAGAGTAGGCAATGTGTCCCCTTTCCTCACTGCTGAATTGCTGCAGCTGTTAGAATAAATTGCAAATAGTGATCCGTCAATAATCATTTGCTAAATGAATGTGTCTTAGTTACTTTCTCTCATTGCTGAGACAACATACCCAACATACAAAGTTAAGGGAGGAAAGGTTTATATCTGCTCACAGTTTGTAGAAGTTTCAGTCCACAACTGGCTGGCTCCAAGGCAGGATGACATGGCAGAGGGCCATCACAAAGGAGAAATATTCATGGCAGGCAGAAGACAGCAAAGCAATGAATCAGCAAAGAAGCAGCAAGCGACCACAGCAGTCCTCTTTGTGTCCCTTACATTCTGTGTATACTACCCTCCCTTAGGTCAGGCAGCACTCACACCCGGGTTGGGCCTTCCCATTATCCACACTCAAAACTATGCTAAATCAATCAGTGGAATAACTTAGTAATCACATACCCTTAATCCCTACATCACACACTAGGCCCAGCCACCTCTGGAAAAGCCACACCTATGACCACATGAGGCTGTGGGGGACATCTAGAAAAAAGCCATAACAAAATGAGTAAATGAAGTGTACAGGTCTAACAGTTTCTTGCATCAGACGTCGCCCTGCTGGGAAAATAGAAAGAAAAGAAGTGAAAATTGCTTAAATTTGTCCTACCAAAAATGACTTTTTGCCAGCTGAAAGTATGGACTCCCAGGAGAAAAAGGTAAAGCGATTTTCTCAGGTTCACTCTACTGAGAGTAGATTCAAATATGAGACTGTTTGACTCTAAATTGCATGGTATTTTACTGGACGGTGCTGGCTGTTAAGTAGTTTTCATCTACTTAAGGCACTGTGTGAAAGCATCGTGGTTAGTATAAGTATTTAAAATATCACCAAGTCTCAAGTATTCCTGGCCTTTGAGAATGAATTGAGTTGAGAAATATGCTTATAAATATTAGATCTTTCTTCTTCTGAAATTATTTCCAGTGACTTGCCAAACCATGAGTCAATAGGAAGCTAATCCCTAATAAAATAAAGCAATATCCGTAGCGGATTTCCTTTGTTCTGATTCACAAAGACATGCAAAGAGAAGATGAGTAAAATCATAATGCATTTAGCTGGAAATAAGAAACTAATTCTGGGAAATCAGTCTAATTGCCTAATTGGAGTCTATCCCAGATTTTCAGAAGTTACTTTTTAATGTAAAAGGAACATGCTCTGAGAAGTTAAGTGGCCGCATGTAAAGCAGTGTTTTTACCTCTTCCCTCAACGGACTGACATTCTTGTATAAGAGGCAAATTTTCAGCTAGGTACAGTGGCATATGGCCATAATCCCAGCAGTTTGGGAGACTGAGACAGGAGGATCACAAGTTTAAATCTAACCCTCAGCAAAGAAGGAAGAAAGCAAGGTAGGCAGGTCCCAGGATATAGTTCAGGGTTCAATTCCTAGCACCACACGCACAAATTTTTCTTCATCTAGTAAATTCTCAATTCTGAATGACAACCACACAACCCTTGGAATAATCCACAGATGAATCCATTTATTCACTGAACTATCATTATCTCCATGTGTTCTAATTTTTGTTAGCTGCTCTCATTAATTCTCTTGTGCTGAGTATTTTTTGAAGAGCCTGTTATCTCATTCTGTTCTCAGAGCAACTCTATTTCTCCTATTTAACGTATCTTGACATTGACTCTTAGAGAAGTGAAGTGACTTGCCCAAGGTCACATGATAGGAGGCACTAGAGGTGAGAATCATTCCCACCTGGTGTGACCTGAGCACACCAAGAGTAAAAAATTCCATTATCATTCTGAACTTTGAGGAGCACTGTAAAGTAATCCCATGTGCTCACAGCTGAGAATTATGCTAACCCCTTTTAAACAGCAAAAATAAAAACCTTACAGTCAACTACTTAATTTACTTTTTATTGTAGCGTTGCTTATGATAAGCATAAGTATAAATCTGGGTGTATGGTTTTACTTACAGCTCATGTGAAACTATAAAACCAAAATGTATTTGTAAATAAAATATAAAGAAAGAATGAAAACAACAAAATTCAAATGAACACAATTTAATGAGGGAAACGAATCGCATTTTACTGAAACTGAACTGTCACTGGCAGCAGGGATATGGTGGGGGTGTGACAGTCGAATTCTTTCTGATTCCACATGTGACTCGGTCATGGTGACATTATCTACCACCCCTTCTCAGGTAAAAGTATCAAGATGTCTTTGTTAATGGTGATGCATTTGGCCTTCACACAGCTCAAGCGTGACATTGACAAATTGGCTTTTCTTTTTCTGTGTAGTCTGTGACCATTAAAATAGCACCACCAAGTGCTAATGTGAGGTTAAGCACAGATGCAAACTGAGACCCAGAAACTGTGCTGCAGTATAGTGTAGAGAAAATCATCTAAATATTCAGGCAGGGTGATAGCATTTAATGATATAAAAATGAAAGCAAAATTTTTAAAAAACTTTAGAGAACTTGTAGACATCAGATGTATATCCTGGGTGTACCCAAAGTATATGCAGACCTTGGTTTGAGTAGGAATGCTGTCTGGGATTGATCTATCTTGATTTCAAATGATTATCAAATCACCAACTGTGTACTGGGTACAAGTTACTTCTTGTATTTATTCCTGGTGCTCTCATCTATAAAACTGGAATAAAAAGGATGTTTTTCTTACAGCTGTAGTGAGGATTAAATGATACAAGGTATGTAAATGGCTCAACCTATGAGGTAAAGGATAAAGTTAAAACTTTATAAATTTGTTTTAGAATTGTTCCTATTATTAGGTGATCACAGTATACTGAAGAAAGCAGATATTCATATAACTAATATAATCCAGGAAAGAAGTACTTTGCATCTTCATATACGAAGTGCTCTTCTAACATTGATAAAACTGAAAATACAGATTAAGTGTCCCTTATCCAAAATGTTGGGGAACAGAAGTGTTTCAGATTTCAGATTTTTTGAGATTTTAGAATATTTGCATATGCATGAGATAATGTGAGGATAGGACCCAATTCTAACATAGAATTCATTTACGTTTCATATGTACTTTATGTAGATAGTATGAAGGCAATTCTAGGCAATACTTGTCAGTGTGATTGCATTTGACTGGGGTCCACAACATGAGGTCAGGTGTAGAATTTTTTACCTGTGGTATCATACTGGCACTCAAAAAGTTTCAGATTTGGAGGCATTTTGGATTTTAGATGTTTGGATTAGGGATGTTCAACTGGTAGCAAATGTGTACAGGTAGTAAATGTCAAAACTGGGATTCAAAAGTAGGTAGTCTTGACTCTACAGGTTGTGCTTTCCAGTTCTAAGGAGAGATGGAAAAAAAAAAGGTAAGTAGAAAAGAGGAATCTCGGTCATGAGTAGAGCTGGTCTACCAACTCAAAAGCCATGCATGTGTGCATTATGCTCCACTGCCTCCTGCAGCAGCCGTCACAGAAGCCTGCACACTAAGGGCTCCACTCAGTGTTGGGACACTTATTTTTCCCTAGCAAATGTAGCTTTTGCTGTGGGTTTTTTTTTTTTTTTGACATTTTGTACATCAAACATTTTTGAATGGAGGCTACTACCCTCATGGTTGGACCACTTAGTTTCAGAAAAAGCAAGTAAAATAATCTAAACTGCTTCTGCCAAGAGTTTGCTTCCCTCAGAGTAAAACATCTAAGAAATGAAATTAGTCTCAGTATTTAAATATCTGATTTTAGATAACAATTGAGTGTCTTTGTCACTTTTCCCCTCGCTGATATAGCCACGACTTAAAGAAAGAGGTAAATTTGGCTTAGTTTGTAGGGGGTCCCAGTCCGTAGTCCTGGGCTCCAGGGTGAGACAGTGTGGGAGACAGGCAGAGCAAAAAAAAAAAAAAAAAGGTGCTTGCAACTGGGTTGAAGCAGAAAGCAGACAGAGAGAAACTGGGAAGGAAGATACACCCTTCCAAGCCAGCCCCTGGTGACCCAATCTAGCCTTCCAAAGGCCAGCCAGCTGTTCCACCCCCATATGGCAATCATCTTCCAAACACCTGAGTCTTTAGAGGCCATTTTAGTTCTAAACACTAACAGTAGGTCTCAACATCTACTGAACAACAGAATACCTACAAACATAGAGCCTGTATTCCCACATGACGGCCACCGAGCAGAGCTCAGCAGCCAAATGGGCAGTGAGCTACAAGTTGCCTTGTTCTCCTTTTTTGCCTCTAATAGAAGGCTGGTTTCTACAGGCATTGAATGTGAGCTCCTTAATCCCTCTATGGATTCCTGCTGCTCTTCCTGAGGTTGTTTCACTAATCTGGTTTAGATTCCCAGCACTTTTTAGAGACCGAGACCCAGGAAGTATAGTAGACTGCAAAAAAAATGCCCACTAATTTCCCCTGAGATTACAGGCACACCCTGATGCATCATGACTTCACCACTCCTAAAAACAAGAGGAAGAGCCCATCTCTCCACTCTGTGAATCTGGGCTTGGCTATGCAGCTTCCTTTGGTAAAGGGAAATTGGCAAATTGCCAGAAGCAAGGCTTAAAAAGTGCTTGTGTGTCAGGGCTTGCTTCTCCGTCTTGCTGTTGGGAATTCTCGCCCACCATGTAACTACCCTGGAGTAGTCCTCCGGAGGGTGAATGGTCCTATGGAGGGAGGGGCTATCGTGCTAGTAATACCACGACTGACTAACTGGTGGACCATGTGAACAGATCAGCCAGCCAAGTCTAACGCAGTAAGAAATCATTGATTATTATTTTAAGCCCCTGACACATGGGGTTAGCGTTCATGCAGTAGCAACTTCCTGCCAAGAAACCAAGGGCTTGTACAGCCTCCATACAGCAGATCCTGCAGCATAAGCCTCGGTTTTTCTGAGTCTTCAAAATGGCAAAAGTTTACTCTTCTGCTTGGGTTTTTAATTTAATGTCATTGAATGAAAAAGAAAGGGATGAAAAATCAGTAAGGAGTATTCGTGGTGTTTTTATAAGTGGGGAATGAACCTTAAGGTAAATACACTGAACATCAAGGTAAATATACAGAAACTTCTTACAGAAGTCGCAGAATATGCAGAGGAATACACAAAATCACACCATTCTTAGGTAATTTCTTGATATTTTCCAAGTATTAAGACTTTAGTTATATACATATGAGTTTATGTTTGCAAAGATACCAAGATGGTGAAGATAAAAAACAGCATAATAGTGTCTATATTGAGTTCTTACAGGTCCAGCATTTTTCTAAGGGCTTTTTATGTAAATTTTCTTCTTTAATTCTCACAACAACTCTGTAAGAATCATTTACTACTATGTCCATTTTACCGATGAGAAAAGTGAGTCTCAGAGAGATTGGGTAAATGTGGTTTTAGGATAGATTCCTAATCTACAGTTTTGTTAAAAGGCCATCTTATATACATCTGCGCTTTAATATTTTCTTCGTGAAGGTAGTCATGATAATAAAAAGGTTTGGATCTACGCAGCTTCGAAGACAGTACTGAATCTGTACGGGGCCTTTGCCCTAGTTTGCTTTTTAGCAGTTTCCTGCCCTTTTGAATTTAACATCAGGGCCGAGCAGACACTTTTATTCCAATCCACTGGAGGGCAGTGTGAGCCCGTGTTTGCTTCTGAAATCAACTTCTGCCGTACCTACTGACTTCCTTACCTGGTGTCTGGAACAGCCTTCTCCTTCATTTATATAATTGTTACATTACATTTTGTTTTGTTTTACTTTTCATTTTAAGTTGCTTAAAGTTTTCCAGATTTTCAAAACATAGTTCTCTTCCAACCAGCAGTGTGGTGCTGAGGAAATACTGGTGAATAAAATATCACAACTGTACTTTGCTTTGTAGTCCTACGCCACTAACACTGACCTCTGGAAATCACTCAGCTTGCTGGGTCGATATATATATATATATATATATATATATATATTTATATAATGAGATGATGAGACTGGACAAGTTTTAAGGATGTCTCCAACTCTCTGTGACTTCTGATGTAGAAGGCGGCATAAGTATTAATACTGCACAAGAAAGGGCAAGTAATGAATGTCATATTTGTGACTATTTAAAACTTAAGTTAAATATGTGTAGGCCCCCATTCTACCAGACTGATAAGAAATGAAATCTGTCCTTATTAGACTCTTCCAACTACTTAACTGTCTCAAAGGTCTTATAGAGAGGCAAATGGCCAAAGAGGAACTTGCTCTTGGCGCTTCTCCCATATAGGTCACGATAGAGATAGACGTCCGTTTCCATTCTGTCTGTCCTCCTGAGATCCAGCATCTGCTGTGTTTCTGCCCGCAGAAGCCAGGCCTGTGTTGGGAGAATGGGGCCCCCTTTCCCTACATATTTCTGAGAACCAGGACACCTTTGACAAAAAATGTGAAAGGTGAAAGTCTTTCCCTTGCTGCTGCCAAAGTACTTCCCTGATGTTGCTCTTCTCGCATCATCACTGCATTTGTGAGCTCAAATTTTCACTCAAAGTGGGGAGAAGGAGGAACAGAGACTGGGCAGAGAGGGAAAGGGGGAGCGCATGCTCCTCTAGGAGCATCCTTTAACCCTTGCAAAAAGTCCTGAGCAAAGGAAGAATAAAGAGCATGGCATTCTTCCTTGGATAGGGGAGGGGAATCGGAGGACAAAATGTACTAATGTTTAAATAGTTTCGCACCGCTGCAGAGGACAAGAGCCTTGAAGATAAAGGGACAGTGTCTGGGGCCATGTTGTACTGTCCACAGTGCTGGAACTGAGAAGTCGCTTGACTGATACAAGGCAGACGCTTTTTTTCTTCATTCTGAAAAGAAGAGAAAATATGGACAGGATTAGCTTCTGAAACACACTGCCCAGTACTTAAGCAACAAGCAACCTATACCTGTGAATTCTGGCTCCACAGCGTCCTGGGCGTGTCACTTGGAGAATACTGACTCTTCCCTCTCCATCATGGAGATAGATAAATTCGGAATCTGATTTAAAGGAATTTGCTGATTGTTTGAAGTTGACTCAGCACCCTCAATACTTCCTGCCTCTGGATTCCTACCTCACACTACGAAAACAAACAAACAAGAAAGCAAGCTAGCAAGGAAGAAATTTCAGGGACTTTGAAATATTAGAAAAAACTTTTAGAAAAAATATGGAGGAAACTGCTAATTTTTCTAAAAGTTTTCTTAAATTAAAAGAAACTTGACCCAACCCTGTTTTGTCAGAGGTCATGATCCAATGTTGTATCTGCAGAGAGCAAGTATAACAGAAAAGAGGTCAGCAGTGGCCAGATATGCAGCAGTCTATAGGCCAAGGGCAGATAATGAAGGGCCTTGAACATCAGCCCACCAACTGAGAATTATATGCTACAAAAATGGACAGCTAGTGAGAGGTTTTACGCATGACAGTGATATTGTCATCAGGTTTGCCTTGGGAACAACAGCTCTGGCATCGATGAGGTATTGAAACTAGAGTAGGGAAAAACAAGATGGGGCAGTGGTGGTGAGCATAATGGGCATTTGGATGGGGGTTGTGGCTGCTGTCATGGGTAAAAGAGGTGGATTTGAGAGCTTTTAAAAACAGATTTGCTGGAAGCTTGTTAAAACAAATTAATTTCTTTCCTGGCTGCAAGAAATTGGCCACTGAAAATACAAACTTTGAGGACAGGAGGCAATAAAGGAGAAATCCAAAATCCTTATAGGAGGCTCAGTCTGGGGTAAACCATTTCCACGTTTCTGTCTTTTAGAGAAATGTAGAAATATCTATATTTTGTGGATGTTGGTGTGCAATTCTTTGACCATAGAATTTAATACTTGTGAAGCTATTCATTCATGTTTTGCTCATATTTCTTGTTTCCCACAGAAAAAATACAGACTTGCTTGATCAGTGGCCCTTCCCAGTGGAGGAAGGGACGCCTCAAATTCACAAAGGCTGAAATCTAGGGTGAATGTAGGGGAATCACGCTTAACAAATATAAAGTTGTGAAATGCTATGACAATTAGTTGTGAGTATGCATTTTCCTAGTGGAAACAAAAAAGAAGTTCATTACCTGTGCAGGAAAATGCCTCTTCCTATCCCTGAAAGTGTAGTGCTTTCAAAAATGAGACAGTAACCTGGTAAAGAGCAGATGGTCTTTTCACACAAATTTGTTACCCAAAATAATATCAGTGGCTTCTAGATCAGAAATAATGACTTGCAGACTGAACATAGGTTAAACTGAAGATATCTTTTTAGATTATTAACAAAAGGGCATAGGATCACCCAGATTTGGACAGAAACTGTCCAAAGATGTTAGCACAGTGACATAAACTAATATTTAAGTCTTTACCACTTTTGATAAGGTCAGTATTGTCCTATGGCCAACTTCTTTTATGGCGGACAGTGGCTAACAGGGCTTCACTCTTGCCGCTCATATCATCAGTACACAAATGTATTTAAATCGCCTACTCGGGGGAACGCAGGTGCTGCTTGTCTGAAAGTCTACCGAAAGAATCTCTATGATCAGGGGACTGAGATTAGTTTGATTGGCTTAAACCTGTCAGTCTGTGGCTGAACCTGGTAAGGAAGACGGAGTAGTC
>RJWT010030253.1:0-14704 GCA_004365215.1 Cuniculus paca | reverse complement strand
GGTTCTGCTCTGTGCATGTCATGTCTTTTTGTTTCTTTGTGGGAGCAGCAGTGCTTCTGTCAACCATCACTACTACTCTTCCCTTTCTCCAGATGCTGCCCCATGAGTTCCTGATTTAAAATTTAGAATCCTACCTTCTGCTGTGGCTGCTCTTTGCTTTCCCTGACTTTGTGGAGACAGAGTGCAGGGGGCTTCCTGGGCACCTGGAGAGTGACTCACTCTTGTGAAAGTCAACTGGATGGTGGTGATGATGGTGATGATGATGGTGGTGGTGATGATGGTGATGATAATGGTGGTGGTGGTGATGATGATGGTCATGGCAATGACGATCATGATGGTGATGATGATAATGGTGATGATGGTGATGGTGATGGTGGTGATGATGTTGGTGGTAATGGTGATGGTGATGATGGTAGTGATGATGGTGATGGTGGTGGTGGTGGTAATGATGACATTATTATTGATTTGTACTTGATGCATTCTTTTTGAATTGAGTTATTCTTTCTATCAGACATTCCTGTTTTCAGTTGCTAGACAGGGTCATGATGTGGCAGCCTGAGGGTCTATTTGTTCTGTCCTTTTCCTGGCCCTCTGTGCTTATGCCATCATCTCAACAAATGTGAAAATTACTGTGTGAATGAACACTTTGAAAGCAACCCTAAATGACACTGGTACTTTAGAGTGCATTGAACGCTGACTGAACTTTTTGTACAACTTCCAAGGAATGGTTCAATTATGCTTCTAAGGAATTTCTTCAGTAAGGAAGAAAATTTAAAGGGCTTTGCTTTTTGATCTTGGTTATTCTTCTACCTTATATCTAGTTTCATCTCATGACGAAGAGCAGATATGAATGGTGCTGTGGATAGTATACTAATGTTTCCATCTGAACATTGCTTTTTCATTGTTTTGATTAGAAGCACTGGGTAGATGATGATGGACTCTGGGATGATTTTTCTAATGAAAGAGGATTGTGAAGTAGAGATGATACAGTGAAAATTTCTTAAATTTTTCCTCTTGAATATAAAGAACATGCTGTGGCAGTGATTTTGTGTGAATCTCAAAGAGTTGGGACTTTCTTTTTGTCTGAAATTTGTCTCTCTAGGATATCTCGTGACTTTTCTTCACTCATTCTTACCCTTGATCCCCAGTCTTAGGGCTTACTTTCATTTTTTATTTCATTTTAGTTCAAGAAAGCTTCTGCTTCATTAAATTGTTCACATGTCTTACTGTCAACTGCAGAGATCCACCGTCATTTCGCTTTTTAGAGCAGGGACCGCATGCCTGGTACTGGTTCCAAATATCCCAAAAGTCCTGGAGGGGATATTCAGATGAGACTTCAAACAGGATCTGTTCCACATAACTCTATTACAAGGGCAAATGTGGGCCCATAGAGTTCTAAGGCAACCTGGGGCATCTCTAATTAATGAGTACAACTTAAAAAAGGTTTTAAAAATGTTATGTGTTGACAAATGAATAATGTAACAGTGATTAGAATATATTCAAATTATTTATATTTATAAACATAAATTTATATGTGTGTTGTGTATTAAAATTGGGAATTCTGTAACTCCAGGCCATGTATCAAATTACCAGTATGTTTCATCCTTCCCCTAATATTTTGATGTATTTCCAGAGGACAACAATAACTACATTGAGTGGACATGTTCTTAGTGGAGAAAATAGAGAAAAAATATGATTTTTCTTCAAATATGTCTTGATGTGTGATTGTGGATAAGTCATATAATTTCTTTGGATTTCACTGTCTTCATTTTTTCCCTTCAGTGATGATACTGACCAAGAAAATTGTTTGTAATTGGGTATGGCTTAAGGGCAAGTTTGTTGTGGATATAAATTGTTTTGAACTATAGAAGATTTAGATTTAAAATCATAGACTCAAGATGTCATAGCACATTCTCTTCAGGGAAAGTAACTTAAAATAACCAGAAGGACGTGGAACCTTGAGTAAAAGTAACTTTCAACCAAGTACTGAGGCAGACCTCTGACGCCAGTGAGCGGTTCCTACAGGAGATGCTGTGTGCCATCGAAGGGGCCGTCTCTAATGGGAACCCTCATCCGTGTGGCACCCGGGAGCATCCTGGGCACCCAGCGAAGGCAAAGCAGCCAGGAGACCAGAAACTGCATTGGGACTCCAAGGCTTGCCACATAAGAGGGAGTCTGGCTGTGGATAGGCCACAGCGGAGACTGCTTTGGGAGCAGTCCTGAGCTGCTGGTCTCTCTTGGCAGGGGGGTAAAAAGAGCTGAACTCAAGACACCCACTGTTATGTGCTCCATGGTCAAGCGAGGGCAGTGGCGTTTCTGCTGGATCCCATCTTGACCCTGTGCACTGGCATCCAAGTGCTCACCTTAGCCAGAGAGAAACTTAGACCGTAAGCGCTGCTCATGGTCTAAGAACACTCATCTTGTGCAGAACGGAGCCTCTACAGGGTAAATGCAAAGATACTGGAAGAATAGAAAATGGGCTGGAGTAGGAAGCAGATGACAGCATTCACCAGGAAAAGTTTGCCGTGGAAAAACAAAATAAAACAAATAGTTCAGTAAGTTACCATATATAAGCAGCTACTTTGAAGATAAGATGCATCATGGTAGCCTCTGCTGTATTCCTACAGTCTTGTTTGAAGTCCTGTGTTGCTTTCATTGTTTTCTTTTGATTGGTTTTATTCTGTTCTATTTTATTTGATTGTATTATACCTGAGGGTATGGGCAGTTATTTTGAAGATAACGAGAGGCATTATGGTAGCCATTATTGATTTCCTTTCAATTTTTTTTGAAGTTTTGTATTATGTTCATAGTTTTGTTTTGATTGACTATTTTGTTTTGTTTGGTTTTATTATGTCTGATGATATAAACAGCTACTTTGTAGATAATAAGATGCATTATGGTAGCCACTGGTATTTCAACTGCCTTGTTTTGAATTCCTGTATTGCTTTTATTATTTTGTTTTGATTGGTTTTATTCTGTTCTGTTGTGTTTGATTTTATTATGCCTGATGGTATGGGAAGTTATTTTGAAGATAGCAAGGGGCAACATGGTAACCATTGTTGGTTTATTTTTATTTTATTTTGAAGTCTTGTATCACATTGTTTGTGTTGTTTTGATTGAATATTCTGTTTTATCTTGCATTTGTTTTATTCTCTTCAAAAAAATAAGTTACGATAATTCAACAATGTACATTAGCACAACAGTATCTTCTTTTCAATAATGTCTCATGGCAGAAATCGAGAAAACAGAAATTCAGGAAAATTTGTAGCAAGGCAACAGAAAGAGATCTCACCTAAGCAGATACAACAAAGAAAGTAGCAGAAAACAATACTGAATATATCATAGAAATGACAGGTGCATTGGAATAACACAAAGGAGACTAGAAACTACTGAAAATATCATAAAGAACAGTGGAACATAAGAAACTGAAAAAGGAGAAATGAAAGTGAACAATCACCTATTTATAGCATTACACAAAAACTGTCTGAAGACCAAAAAGCAAGCAAATGAACAAACAACAAAAAAACCCAAAACCAAAATCAACATGCACTTAAGTGGCACATCTGAAAGGGAGAAATAAACAAAATATTAAAGTTTTATTTGTTTTCCCAGAGATAGAGACATTTGAAGAATATGTTTTTTGACTTGAATATATTGCTTGAAAGTCAATGCTTTGAAAAAAAAAACCATGTAAAATGATTATCATCAGTGTTTTAAATGACTTGATTTGTAAAATATCCAGGAATTCTTCGGGAAGTTTGAAATGAGATCAGGTTATTTAAAGGTTGACCTCAGAGTCTCAAGGTCATTTTGTAGTAGGAAAGAGCAGATCAGAGTCGGGGACAGACAGTGTGACCAGTGTCCCTAACCTCTGTCACTGTGTTGTTTAAGGCAGTTGACCAACACTTTCCACCCAAATAACTGGGAATCTGTTCACAAATTTGTTTGGAGATACAGTGGTGCCTTGGTTTATGAACTTAGTTTGTTTTATAATTTGGGGAAGATGACTGTGTTTGTGATGGTGGAGGAAAGATGGCCATGGTCTTGTTTGTCACCCGATGCAGAGTTTGTGAATGGAAGCAAAATTTTGCAGAATACTTTTGTTTGTGAACCAAATTGTTTGCAAACAGAAGTGTTTGTGAACTGAGGTATTACTGTATTCTGCCAATAAAAAACAGAGATGTTATGGCAAATAGACTCGTGGTACACATTAAATAACTCTTTGATTGGAAGGAAAATACTTTGGAGAATAATACTTCTAGAACAGAGTGACCAGTTATGAAGGATAGTAGTATAGAATTGATTTATCTGATATAACCTGGGATGGAAGGAAAGGGCAGAGGCAGGAGAAGGATGGTAAACTAATCCTTTATAGCCAAGGGCAAACAAAATGCCAGTGAACAGTGATACAGCAAATAACATGCATAAACATTAAAAGGCATAAAAGTAAATCTAGGAAGAGACATAACAAATTCACCTGAAGAACACAACAAGGGGAAAGATTGCAAGGCAAAAGAAGTGCAGACTTTGTCAGTATTACAGGGTAAGAAGTGTAAAGAGATTCTCTGTATAGGAATAAAACTATATTGTCTGGTAGTGAAAAGTTAACTAATAACAAAACTGAAGATACTGAAATTATCAATAACACAGTCACACATTTTCTTAGAATATAGTTAAGAAAAAGGACAAAATGAAAGCATGAAAAAATAGTACTACCATAAATGATTATAAAAATGTTACAACTAATTTAAAAATGTCTTCCAACTTTTAATAACGTTTATGGTATCTCAGTAATTAGGTTACTTATTTCCCTAAGAAGTCACTAGAAATAAGTATGTATACATACATATATATATATATATATATATATATATATATATATGCACCAAGTTACATAATCTCACATTTCATAATAAAAAATCTACTAAACTTTCAAGGCAAAGGGAAAGAAAATACATTAGTTTCAGGAAACTTAATTCAATATAGGCAAACAATTGATAAAAGTTAGTAGGCACATTAAGAACTATAGAACATGATTGATTCAGTGTATCATGGATCATTCTCCAATAAAAGAATTCTCTAAAAATTTTAGTGAAAGTTTCCTTTTGAATTGGATTGCTAGCTTCTGTACTGAGAACATTTTTACAAATATTGTTAATAAACTGCTTGAAACAAGGTCATCAGTTTGTAGCCATTCACATTTAGAAATTCCTGCCTGACTCCTGAATGAGGTGAAACTCTAGCACAGGACCAAATGCCAATACCAAAATTCAGAGATCCACTTTCAGGTTTGTATGGAGCTTCTCTGCTATCAAAGAAGCACTGCTCACCCGCCTGGGGAGGAAACTGAAATGAGAACTAGCCTTTCCTCTAAATGTTTTCCGTAGTAACAAAGACGATAACCAAGAGAGGCTCTAGAGTAGACTGACAAGGAGACTGGGGGCAACAACCAAAAGAATCTGATAAAAATATAAATGAAATCTTATACGATACAAGAATCCAACCTGTTTTAAAGTGAATTGGCTAGCCATAACCAAAACAAATCTATACCCAGACATATAATAATCAAGATCCCAGAAATTCAACTCAAGAATAGAATATTAAAAGCTGTTAGAGAATAGAAACAGATCACCTATAAAGGAAATCCCATCAGAATCACGGCAGAGTTCTCAACACAAATCATCAAGTCAAGAAGAGGCTGTAGTGAAGTAATGCAAGTCCTGAAAGAAAACAACCTCCTACCCAGACTGATGTACCCTGCAAAACTTTCTTTCAAAATTAATGGAGAAACAAGACACTTCCATGATAAAAAACAACTCAAGGAATTCATGACCACCAAACCAACCTTACAAAGAATACGAAAGGATGTTCTAGAGAGAAAAAAAGGACCACGGTCCCAGGAACAATGGCAGAGGGGGACTGTCAAGTGGGACCAGTCAATTGAATGGAGAGGAAAAATAGGGAGCCAATGGCAGGAAAACAGCAGGGCAGAGACAATGCAGTGCAAGAGGGCCTCAAGGCATTAATAGAAAGAAACAGAGGCATAGTGGATCAGGAGACAGGATCCATCAATATGCTCTATGCAAGAAACACATTTAGCTAGAAGGAAAATTCATAGTCTGAAAGTCAAAGGAGAGAGAACAATGCCCTATGTGACAGGGAGCCAGAAAAAGAAAATAGGGGTAGCCTGCCCATTAATTGCAGAATGGATAAGAAAGACATGGTATTTTACATGGTGGAAACCTACTCAGCTATAAAGGAAGATAATTTCAAGGCTCTTGTAGGTGGATAGAGGCAACTGGTGATCATGCTCATGGATGAAATGGTTCAGAGTCACATGGATGAATTTCATGTTGTCTCCCTAGTATAACAAACTAAAGGAGTTAGTGGGATCCAAAATGCACAATACATATTGGGAAAGTCAAAAGGGGAGGAATTATCTAAAAAGGGAAGGAAGTGGCCACTGTTAATCTATTATCATGATTTGAAACTCATATTGTCTTCATTGTTCTGATTAGTTTCATTTTATTCTGATTTGTTTGATTTTATTATACTTGATGGCATGGACAGCTATTTTAAAGATAACAAAATACATAATTGCAGACATCGAGGATGTCCAACTATCTTGTTTTGAAACCCTGCATTGCTTTCATTGTTTTGTTTTGATTGATTTCACTCTATTCTGTGTTGTTTGATTGTAATATGTCTGAAGGTGTAGGCAACTATTCTGGAGATAACAAACATGATAGCCACTGCTGATTTACTAGTATCTGAAACTTCTGTATTGCTTACATTGTTCTGCTTTGTTTGTTTTGTCTTGCTTTTGTTTTTGTTTTATTGTTTGATTTTGTTTGATTTTACTCACCCCTGATGGTGTGGGCAGGTATATTGGAGATAACAAGAGGCATCATGGTAGCCTTATCGATTGCTTTTTACCCTGTTTAGAAGTCATGTACCATGTTCATTGTTTTGTTCTGATTGACTCTACTCTGTTTTATTTTGTTTGGTTGTATTTTTTTCAAAATAAAATAAATAAATAAAGTATACTGGATGACTCATTTATCAGAGACTTGGGACAACCAAGGGTGGGTATGGAAAACTCACTTTCTGTTGCCTTCTTGGGGAAGAGTGCCCTCTCCTTGGGACACCTCCTGACTTCCTTCTTTTGCCTCAGCTGAGAGCTGAGATGAGTGTTTCCTTAAGTGGCCCTCGCTCACTGTCCTGTCTTTTCTCAGGGATTCTCCCTTCTGACCCTTTCTGTGGTTACTAACATACAGGCTTTTTGTGTTTGCTGTTTTGCCTTTTACTGCCTTTCTAAATGTGATTTCTCAGAGCTCGTGTTTTATAATCTTTTGCGAGATGATCAGTCAAGTGGGCCTGGAAGAGAAGGTGCTGGAGAGGCTGGAAAAGGCCAGGTATATTCAGCTCCTAGTTCCTAGAGGCAGTGGCACTGCGTCCTATGCAGAGCCTTGTCACAAAGATGCTGTGGTGATGAGGAGGCAGGAGACTGGAACACGGGGAGACATAGACCATGGCCTTCCTGGGGATTTCTCAGGGCAAGCAAGGTGGGGTGGGTGAGTAGTGTAGGACTGACTACTGCACAGCATATCAACATGGCTGTGCCCAGCCCTGGAAAGGAGAGGACAGAGGGGCATTGTCTTCAGGGTGCAGGGCAAGCTAGAGGACATCCGGCAGCTGACTGGGGAGTCTGCACCCCAAAGCATGCTCCAGGCTGCTTCCTCTGCTATCTCCAGGATTTGGCTGGCTTCATGCAAGGGCCGTCTTTTCCCAGCTAGAAAGTTGTTCTAAAATGTCAAAATACATCATGATATATGAAAACTAAATTAAAGATTTACAATACAACCTTGTTCTGGACCGCCTTTTCTCATCATCTTTGTGTGATGACATTTATTCCAGTAGCTTAAAATATCATATCTATTCTAATGACTCATCTGGGATCCAACTGCCTCTTTGCCACGTGAATTGTTCAATATGTTCAGTGCACAGCTCCTAGTTTTCTTCCCCACTTTTTGCTCTTTCCTGATTCTTCCCTTTCAAGATACGTGGTGCCATCACACCATCCGGAGCGCAAACCAGAAACCATGTGGCTTCCTGTCCTCCATGGCCCTCCATTTCCCACCCTGAGATGATGAATACCATGAGCTCCTGTCTTTCTTTCAACACAGCTATTCATAAGCTGAGTTCTTGGAGCCGTGACCTTGTTTGGTGCCCTCTCCTATGGCCTCTGGGTGGGGACGACATCAGTGGCAGCCTCACCACTAAGTCTGTAGCTTTTCTGCAGTATAGTAACACAAAGCACTCAAAAGAAGGCGCATGCAGTAGGAGGTGCCCAGTCATCAACTATTTATGAGTGGCTCAGGTTCAATGGGAGGACATAGTTTGAGTTCGATTTGTTGTAAGCTTTTATTAGAATTAGATCAGTCATTCTTAATGAGAGAGACACAGAGAAGTTGAGATCTGGCTGACAAGGTAGCCCCCATGCATGTGTGGTGTGGCCACCCCATGCCATGGGTCCCCTCAGCGGGTTCCTCTTGGGCCTTTCCTGTCACCATCCCCTGGCGTGGGGGGGTTGTTTATACTTTTTCTTTTGGAACAAATGCTCAAGCAGGGAGGGAGGGCTTTGCTTCCATCGCACCTCACACCTGTTCCTTCCAGGATGCTTTTCCGTCTGACACATTCCAGTTGGGCTCCGGCTCTTCTACACTTTCCGGGCTCCTTGAGGGGCTGAGAACGCTGTCTCATTTGGGGAGCAACATGGGACCAGGACGGGGGTGGCGAGTTGCCACCCGTGTGTCTGGGGGCACGGCCGCAGCCACTCATTTTATACTGTTCAGGGTTGCGTTCATTCTGTAGCAGCAGCATCAGGTCGATGGCACTGAGAAGGTGTGGTCCCCAGAGCTGGAAGTACGTGCAGCCTGACACTTCATAGGGAATTGTGAGCCTTTTCGACCTTTCGACTGGGGTGTAATCTCCTGTGTTAATGTCTCTATTTATGCATTAATAATACTGCAAAAACAGATTTCATGTATACTTTCCAGCATCTGCAGATAAGACCCTGTTGCGGCCCAGGCCCTCACTGAATTGATTTGAAGCTTTTTGTGACCTTTCCATCCTGAATAATGACCCAGCACTCTCGGTGTCCACAGCATGCAGCCTCCCAAAGCACTCTCTCCCCACGGTGCTCAGTGTTTTGGCCTCAGGTGTGAATCGTGCGTGTGAACGGGAATCTGGCCCACTGGTGTGGCGCTGTGCACAGGAAACTGCATTTTGAGCATGACAGCTTTGCTAGGCTCCGGAATGTGGAACAGGTGCCGGGTGCCTCTTTCGATGACCCAGAAGCTTGCACAGCGCTTGCCACAGGGTGGACAGTTACTGATGCACGAGTGAGTCTGAATTCAGCTCTTACACCAGCACAATTGGCATAAAATTGGAATTGTCTGAAAGAGAAGAGAAGCATGATTTGGCATAATCCATCTCCAAACACACGTGTGTGCACACACACACTACCTCATTTTCACTTGTTTGTTGCTGCTGTTTCTTACCAAGAACTTGAAGGTAGAGTTTTGTGCGCCTGTATTTTTACAGGTGGATGGGGTCTGCATCTACCAAGTAACTGCGAAGAGGATTGCAAGTAGGACCTTGTATGCAGCCAACCTTGGCGCCACCAGGGCAGCAGCAGGAAGTGGGTGAAGACGCCCAGCCCTGACACATCCGCGGAGGTCAGCAGAGGAGCTTGTGATGCCCGAGCCTGGCACGCTGCCCCGAACTCGTGAGAAGCCCTGCTTCCCCAGCGGGTGGAGCTTGCTTGCATTCTCCTGCGGCGTGAAAGCCGTGGCTCTCAGACAAGTTCCTGCCTCTCTGGATTCGTGATCTCCTCATTCAGTCCTTCCTCTTGCCATGCGTTGCATGACAATCTGCCGCATTTCTGAAGCCAGATCGCTGACTCACTTCTGCTATTTCCTACCTCTAGTCCACCAGCAAGTCTTCTAAAACAGAGCTCTCATCTGCCCATTCTTCATTTAGTTTCTCAGTCATCTGTTTACCTAAACTACTATTTTCTTCCCTCTGATCTGATAGAAAGAACTTTATACCAGTATCTTTCTACCTCCCGCTCCTTATGAAATTAGAACTTCGAAACCCACATAGTGTCTTTTCAAAACTTCCTAGTGATTTTCCGAGACACTTGTTACCATATTAGATTTCTGTGCTCTGGGCTACAGAATCCTGACAGATGTCACCTCTGACTTCATCTCATGTCTCGGAGTTTTTCACAGTGTACCAGGCTCAAGGTCCCTAGCACTAAGTCAAGCGTCCTTAAAGACCAAACATTCCTGTGCTTTGGCACCTTTGTGACCCGCCCCTCCCCCGGGGGTGACAGTGCCCTCTGCCTCTCACCCCCGGGGCACTTTATACCCACTGAGTGCCAGTTTAATTTACACTGTTGGAGACATCTGCGAATACACTCTTTTCATGCTTACTCCTGATCTTAGAATCCTGTTTTCCTCCTTATTTGCATCGTCTTTTTTAATTACATAGGCATGTGTATGTATATATTACATATATCATTCATGTGTCACTTAAAGATTGCAATACATTCCGAGAAATGTGTCCTTCGGCGATTGTGTGTGAGCCCCACAAAATGTATTCACACAAACCTAGATGGAATGAGTAGCCTGTTCCACTCCTGGGCTGGATGCTATGCGCCCTTGCATGTGGAGGCCCTTGAGCAGGGGATGCCGTGATACGGCGCAGGTCTGGGTAGGGAGTGTTACTTCTGTGGGTTTCTACTGTGTCGTGCGCTCCATGAGGGCAGATCATGCCCACGCTGTTTACTGGTGTGTGATCAGCCTCAGGATCGTCTTTGCCACATAACAATGCTTGGCCAGTTATTTTTGAATGAAGGTATGCAGGGACAATAACTTGTAATTTGACCTGTCCCCAGCATGGGTTCCTCTGATAATAAGTATCTGGCTGAAATTCTGACCTGTATTTTGAAATACATCTTTTCTAAGAAGTTTGGGGCTTTGTTGATTTTTTTTTGTTTATTTTTTTTGCGGCACCGGGGACTGAACTCACGACCTTGTACTTACCGGGCAGGCGCTTAGACCGCTGAGCTAGATCCCCAGCCCTGGTGTTTTTGAGACAGGGTCTCACTAGGCCGTTCAGGCTGGCCTTGAGCTCACTTTGTAGCCCAGGCTGGTCTCGAACTCACAACGATCCGCCTGTCTCAGCCTCCCGAGTGCTGGGATTACAGGTGTGAGCTACCACGCCCGGGTATGTTGATGATGTAAAAAAAAAATGAATGGAAGTCCCTACATGACTTACTTTAAGAAGGTAAGTGCCTTCTAAGATAATGGATTTATCAAATCTTATCACAAGACAAAATAAATACATCCTATTGCTTCATTCCTCAGCATTTTAATTTTTGAAGATCTTGGAGAATATTCTTTGAGCTTTAGTGTACAGCAAGTGCAGTACAAATGGTAACTTCCGGGTTTCAATTTGTAAGATACATCGTGGGTATCTTTCAGCAGTCTCACAGTATGTTCTGTGTAAGCTTAAAGATAGAAATTGATTTCAAATGTAAATATTAGAAGTAATCTGAAAGCTAATATTCTACCATGGCTGCAGCTATATATATATAATCTTAACTGGAATTATGAACTGCTTTCACAAACTTGAATTTTTCTAGAACTCATGAATATTTTTGTAGTATTAGTTTCCCACTTTAGAATTGAGCAGAAAACACTTGAATTCGGATTAAATTTTAAGTAACACTGAGGATAATAACGCTCTTGTAGAATAGGCATCTATGATTTACCTTTACAAAGGCTCAAACAGAGGGAAGTGTTCCTTCCATGGAGTGTAAGTGTGAGTATCTTCTCTTGAAATCGTTGCCTGAGAGGTAGGAACTGGACCCCGTTTTACTGTGAGGCAAGGGTCTTGCAGAAAGTTCCTCTCCCCGAGCCACAGAGGGGCTTAGGGGTTGGAATGCAGGTTTTCGTCTTCAGACGCACGTTCTTTCCATTGCTGACTGCTTTCTGGCATTTTGTGTTCTCAATCTTTTTCTTTCTCTCTCCACTCTCTTCCCTTTCCTCTGACACCTTGAGACAGTCATTCTAGTTCACAGGGTGAGCACTCCTAGGTTCGTGATCCTGAAGACCATGCATTATGTTATTCGCTTCCTTTCTCATGCACTCGATGCCATTTCCTTCTGTTTTTGGCGAAATCCCCCATTTTTCAGAACTCTTCTTTGAATCATGTGAGCACCTTTTATTTCTTATTCCTTGGTTTGTATCCATATTTTACTAATCCTCCCTCTTAGCTTTACTTTTTCCTAATTCCCTGCTGTCATAAATGGCTCTGTGGCTAATGTACATATGTTCATTTAGGGCTATGCAACAATTTAATTGCAAAATCTATATCTTTGTATATATATATGTATATATATGTGTGTGTGTGTGTGTATCTATGAACAAATTTTCTCTGTCACAAGGCATGCATCAATTAATTTAATTCATTAGTTCTAAGTTACAGTATTCCACCTGAAGATTTTCCTGTGTATTCACATTCACTTTTGCCAGTTTAATTAAAATAAAGTGACCTTTCATTTTTTATCTGAT
Organism: Cuniculus paca; assembly: GCA_004365215.1. Taxonomy (NCBI): domain Eukaryota; kingdom Metazoa; phylum Chordata; class Mammalia; order Rodentia; family Cuniculidae; genus Cuniculus; species Cuniculus paca. The sequence continues at coordinate 2,060 of RJWT010030253.1, read as the reverse complement.
TACAAGTGAATTTAAACATCTCTGTTTACTTATCGGAATTAGGTACTCATTTACCCCTACTGTAAAGGTCTGATTCATATAGTGACCCATTTTTTGCTTAGGCTTTGCTTGCTCTTTTTTTGGTGTTAATTTGAAGAATTTTCTTCCTTATGTAGCTTAAATATTACAAATATTTTTTCTTATTCTGTTCTTTAATAATTTCTTTACTTATACTTTGTTGATTTTGCTTTAAAAATGTTTTGCTTCCTCCAAGTCATATTCTCCTACAGTTTTTTCTAATATAATTTCCAATGTACATTTAGATTTTTAATCCAACTTTACTTTCCCTTTGTATTTTGCCATAGACTAAACCAGAATTTCAAATGCCATCTATTAAACAATAAAATATACTTTTTCCTAATATATTTTCTATTTTATTTTTAAAAAGAACTATTTTCTTCTGGGAAAAAAAGTTACTGTAATATCATAGCGCCTTTCTCATAATAGAGATTCAGCTAACTTTTTAGTGGCTTCAAAGCATACCTTCCATCTGTTTTGCATCTGATCAGAACCACTCCTCAGTGGAAGTGACATGCAATTTCACAGAGTATTTTAAAAACTCTTCATTTTCAGCAATTGCCAAGCCACTATCAATATAATTATATTTGATCTTGTCAATCAAAAAGGGAAACTAAAATTAAAAAGAAATTCTTACTGATTATGGATAATTTATTTGAATAGAGAAAGTATATGAATTTGAAATAAAACATAATCATTTAGAGAGCTTCAATTTTTTTCTCCAAACAGAAAAATGAGTGTGTGGATGTAGAGGATTGCTAGAGAAGAGATTTTGTAATATATGTATGTGTGCAATAGATTTCTTCTAAATGAAGACAGCTTAAATTGCAGCTTTTGAAACATGTGCTAGAACTGAACGGAGGACGGAGACTGGGAGGTGTGTCCTTAATGCCACTCGGGAAGAGACTTTCCTTTCAGCCCCTGGAGCGTCTGCAGAGAGCTCCGACGCTGTTTCAGGAAACGGCCTAGTGGAGGAGGCGGATGCCAGGGAGGCGCTTAGCTGACGGGACGGGCGCACTCACTCCGGGTGAAGAGGGGGTTTACTGTCCGACTTTGCGGTAGTTTTGGATTTTGGTCAAGTGTCATGACATGGGAGCTGGCTTTATGCATGCAGATGAGAGTGTGTTTACAGAAGGCTTCTATCCTTCTTTGTAACATTCCGTACTATTCCCATAGTTGAGTTTCCTTCTCCCGCTTTTGCTTGGTGCTGCAATTCTGCAGAGATCACCTGATCTTTGATGCTATTATCTCATGGGCAGGTGTTTCCTCCAGGTCACGGCGGGCGGAAACGTCCAGGTCCTGGGACTTTCCAAGAAGGTCGTTCCAGTGTTTTGCTCTTGCACCTTTTTAACTTTTTCATGTTGTAGAAAGGGATGCTACCAGAGGAAAAGTTTTTATTAAGGACGTCCACAGCTGGGAGATGATAGCATGGTCCCTCTAGTTTTGGTAATAAGTAAAAAAAAAGCCTGCCAATTCTCTGAGCTTTATCTCTTCTATAAATATTGCGGAAGTGATTTATTCTCAGAGGTGGGGGCAAAGCTTCTGAAGAGACAACATGGCATTTGAATTACAGATGGAATCCAAATTACGAAATGGTTAAAATACTCCTTGAAAAATGTAATTTCTTCATCATAATCAAGACTTAACAGGAGCAGTAACATAAAGGAGAATTTAGCATGGGAAAAATTAAATCCCATCCCTACCGTTGCCTGTTTTCAAAATTTAGTCATTGCAACTTCAAACTTGTCATCCCATCCACAAAATAGCCATATTTGAAAGTTTCCGTGGGGCTGTCTTTCCCAGCTGGCCCATGTGGGTCCTGGGTTCCCTTCCTTCCCCGATGCTAAGTTGTTACACTAGGGACAGCTAAGCTGAACTTGAATGCACAGGGTGACACACTGTTTATTTAGGTGATTTAGACATTCACATGCTTGGAGTTGTCTGCCTATGACTAACAGCAGAAGGAGAGGGTCATATTTCTTTAGAGAAGTAAAATAATTTGT
>RJWT010030252.1:0-14698 GCA_004365215.1 Cuniculus paca | reverse complement strand
CAACTTCTACATCTGTATCTAATATCTACATCCCAATCTAAATTCTATACCTATACCCTTTCTACATCTGTGCATCATTATCTGTAAACACAGGTGCACCTCTATCACCTATCTTATCTACCTATCTTCCATATCAACAACTATATTTATTCGATACTTTTCCTACACTTACATCCATACCTATATTTTCCCATAAATACCTACATCTACATCTACCTTAAATCTATTCTACATCTGTATCTTAATCGTATCTGTCTACCTACTTAGGTACTTTTAGGTCTCCTCTTTATAAATTCTATTATGACCCCAAATGGTTGCCAGAGTCAATATAAGTTTTTGAACCAAAATATATAACTTTTCAAATAAAATTTAACTGTGAATCTAGCAACTGTGCTGATTCACAACTTTGAATATTAGCTTCTGAACATTTCTTTCACCTCTGTGGAAATAGATTGGTAGGGAAAATCATAGTTGAGGAGTTGTAAATGAGTCCTATAATTCCTCATGCATAAAGACATTGCCTTAAATCCCACCAATCTGATCACTGTCTTGATATTATGAGGATATTAGAGTCTAAAACCACATCCACTGTAGCAGCTCCCTAGTATCAACTGGTTGTTATGCAGGAGAAGATAAACTTAAAGAGAAATATCCATCACTGCTTAAATTTAGATCAAGTCACTCACATGTCTTTCAATGCTATGAAAATACCAACCCACGTACATGCCTATCTCTAGACAGAGGTAAATAAATATTTATATTCATATCTACATATCATGATTTTATCTAGCTACATATTCCCATAATCCATTCTCCACTGCACAGTGAGGAAGTTAATTTAATACATAAATCACAGAATATTATTCATGTGCGTAAAACCTCCCAGTAACTTTCTATCTTGCTTAGCATGAAGCCCAGTGTCCCTGGAGGACTGGTCAGGCCCCATGGGACAGGTCCTGCCCCTCCTTGCTTCCCACACTCCTCCCTTTACTCACAACTGCAACCAGGCTGCCCTCTCTCTGCACACTCGATAACAGAAAAGCTTGCTGGAGACATCAGAGGAGACCTCTCTGAGAAGGTGACGATTTTCTGTATAGATTCCTATGTGAGGAGAAACTGGCCTTGCAGGGAGCAGTGAGGGTTTTCCAGCTATGATGGTTAACTTGATTGTGTCTGAGTGATTGGTGCAAGAGCTGCCCAGGGGACTAGTGGCACACACTTCTGGTTGTGGCTAGGTGTGTCATGGAGGTGGTGCAACTACGTCTAGTCCCTGTGGAAGTAGGTAGATGGGTAGGGAAATTGATAGCTGAGGAACTGTTAATGAGCCCTAGGATTCTTCTTCCATGAAGACCTCACCTTGAATCCTACTACACCAGACAGCCTTGATTTTACAATTCAGCGTCCCCTCCCTCACCCCTTCCTCTCAGGCACTGCTCCCCTGTCTGCTTCCCGGCCCCCATGAACTCAGCAGCTCTGCTCCACCGCTCCCTTCCCATGATGGTTCTACCTTGGGATCTGCTCATGATGGACTGAACCATCTCCAACTATGAAACAAGGTCAAATTCTCCTTTGTTAAAGTACAAGTGCTGGTCGTTGTGTTCCAGAAGTGGGAAAGCTGACAAATACGGCAGCCATTGAGGACGGAAAGTCCAGAGAGTTCCCAAGAATGGCAGAGCACCCACAGCATGAGGACGTCGACCCTGGTCTTAGCTCCTCTGCCTAACGTTCACCATCCACTTCTTGGCCTCAGAGTGTATCTTGAAGGTTTACCTGCACGCTGGTTGCCTCACATGATAGAGTGCAAATGCCAGGAGATAAAAGACTGTTTATTTGCTCCATTTCATTCCCCAGTCCCTACACCCAAAGGCTCCCTGCCTAAGGTACACAGCAGGGACCCTGAATGTCTTGGGAACGAGTGGACTTTTTCTGTACTAGTTCTTTCCAATTCCTACCTAAATTAACTCCTGCCCAATGTCCACCTCTGCACCCACATTCCCTTCTTCCCCAAACTCGGGCTTATCTCTGAGAGGCCTTTCCCTCCTGGCCTCCTTTTCCTTCACCTTTGCAGCCAGGATCACCCAGGAGCTGTCCCACAGTCTTGCTCTGTCCCCAGAAGTAGCCAAAATTCTCTGGGTGCGTGGTCAGCACCTTTGTGACCAGCATTTGCTTGCAGATTGGACTTGCTGGACCTGACTCCTAATTCTCACTGTCGGTGCGACTTTTCAGCCCAAGTCCACTTTTCTGTGCCAGTTTCCTCATCTGCAGAAATAGAGGCCACTGCATTACTCACAGCCTAGTGCTCTCAGGAAGGATGAATGGGCCAACATGCACCAAGGGATTTGAAAGCCGTCTGATCTATTATCAGAGCTTGATAAAAAAAATAGCTTTATATTATTCTTACAATGGTCATAACATTTGGAATCATCAGTCATTTGTGGAAATGCCCTTATTTATTAGACTAAAATGCACCACAGTGCAGGGACAGTGTCTCCTTCATTTCAGAACATTTTCACTGAAGTTTTCATACACTCTAATAAAATCAATGTATTATACACAAAGTTTCATTTCCATAGTCAGCACATGAGAGGAAAAGCATTCCTGATAAAAAAAAATTACTCTTAAAAATTGTGTAAGTCAACCATAAATTATACAGTGTACTTGAGTTGGTGGAGAGGATTCTTTTGAGTAATAACTGTTTTCCTACATGTGTTAGCTGGTGAGCAGCCAGCTGCCTCCTTCCATGCCCTAGCTCTACAGTAGTTACCACCCATGAATTTAGAAGAATCAATTAGTAGAGTTTGTGGAGCCTTCAAGAAAAAATATTGCTAAAAGAGCAGCCAGTTGAGGGGGCGGAGGGAGACTGTGGATGAGACAGAGTAAGCAGTTGCATATATCCTGGTCCTTAGCTTCCTTAACACACAGGAGAAGCAGGATACATGGAGTACTCTCATCATATTCACTACCTTTAGCTTTCTCCCTCCCCACCCCCAGCTTTCTTTCCTTAATTCATTCAGCTCCTAAAATAGATGAGGGTCAAAAACAATATTTGCAGCTCATATTATTGACTACCTCTGCAGAAAAAATTACAACTTGACCTCCTTACTTCTTCCCAGAAAGCCAGGCTCACTCATGGATAGAAAGCCTAGGCTGAATTGAATGGGATTTCCAATCGTAGCTTTTTGAGGATTGGAAGTCTCATTCAATCCAGCTATTCCCTGGCTGGGTATTTTCCCAGAAAAATTGAAAATGTCATGCTACAGTGATATATGTGCACCCATGTTTATAGCATCACAATTTGTAATAGCTAAATCTTGGAAACAACCCAAATGCCCATCAACTGTGAAGTGGATAAAGAAGATGTGGTATTTTTATACAATGGAATATTACTCAGCTATAAAGAAGGATAATCTTGAGGCTTTTATAGGTAAATGGAGGCAACTTGAGATCATACTCATAAGTGAAATAAATCAAACTCACATTTGTAAGTATCATATTGTCTCCCGAGTGTAAAAAAAAAACTGAAAGAGTAATAAGATCCAACATGTACAATAGATATTGTGAAAATGAAAGGGAAAGAAAGTGCTCAAAAGCAAAGAACAACTGGGATAGGGAAAAGGAGAAAAGGAAGAATGGAAAAGATTATATGTACATAGGTATACATATATACGTATGTGTGTAAATATAAACAAGATAGATAGCTACACTACTAATCTCTGTGAGTTCATCCAAAAGAAAACAGCTTGTGCTGTCATTGTTTGATTGTCTGACCATTTTTTATGCTTAAATCTTGTAACCTGAACAACCACTTCTAAGATAATAATATGCAATGTATTAACTAGTGTTAATTTCCTATTTTTTTTAAATTCTCCATTGTTTCTATCCCTTTTTCTGGTTTGTTTCACAAAAAGGAAAAAAAGCCCAAGCTAGTCCAAGAAATTTTATCCAAAAGAAACATTTGTTTCCTTTAATCAGTTACCATTACAGTGTCTCTTCTGTTTCACCTGAAAGCTGTACTTTTCTGTTTGTTAGAAAAGTCTTTTTCATGGCCCACAATTCATTCATCCTCCAAAGTGAAAACATGTGGTCCAACATGCTTCTGTACTATTAACATGGTGAGTGTATTTTTTTTTCCTTGAATCTTTACATTACTTACCTACAATTTTGTTCTGACATTACAGATGGGGTCAAGCCGAATTGTATCTCCACAGACTAGGACCTGTGTTACGTGGTGTGAACCAGACCCTTGATATTCCAGTAAGGGAGTTGTAGTTCCTTGGCATCTGGGGTGGCCAGGTGTCTGAGTCTGGATTTGAGCCAGGTCTGTTATCTGTGCTGGACGACTCAGGTTCTTCTGTTATTTCTGTCTGACCAGAAATGACACGTGGGTGTCAACCCAAAGGAGAATTCCCTGATGGATATGATGAAAAGTCCAAGAATAAAACCAACCTTATGAGGCGGTGCACTTGGGAAAGCCCCTCTTCTAAGTCACTGTGACCCCAAAGCAACTCAGCATGTGCACAGGTCTTTTATAATCATTTGCACACACATACACACACAAAACCATTTGCAAACCCCCTCTTTCATCATCTGCCAAAAGCCATGTTTCCATGAGGTTCAGACAATATTTCCACTGGCAAGAAACCACACTGGACCTGATCCCCGGAGCCCTGAGCCCCATTCAACCTCCCCCTTTTCTTTCCCTATTAGGTCAAAGTCAGAGAAAGCCTGGTTCGGTTCATTCTAAGTGAGATTCATAACTTGTTACCCCGCCAGTCTACGCTTCTACTTCATATGTCCATCATGACCATGAGACCCCAGAGGAAGGAACCCACAGCTGGAGCGCAGCATAAAGAAACAGAATACGACCATGTATTTTGACGTCTACATCTAAGGTCAGATTTACTACATGCAAACAACGACCTTGGCGAATGTTTAAATTGAAAAAGTTTATTAGAGTAGAAGACACATTACCATGAACTCCCTTCAGAATACTCCCCTTCATTTGGGACGCACTTATCCCATGGTTCTTGACATTTGCCCAAGTGGTTCTGGAGTCCTCCTTCCTGATCGTGTGTCCTTGTGCTGTTGCGGCTGCGTCACATCCTGACGTGATCCAGAACTTGCCCCTGATTGGAGGGAGGAACCCGGAATCGCACTGCGTGAATGAGGAGCATGAGAACACACAGTGAGGTTTTTGTCTGCCTGAAATTGCTATAAAAGTTTTAGATTGGTTCAGGACATCAGGGCAGTCACAAAGAAAAAAGAAGGAGGATTCCAGCGCTGCTTCAGAAAGTGGAAAGAGCCACAGGGTAGGTGTGTTCAAAGCGAGGGGGAGCACATGAGGGGGATTATCAACAATGCCTCTTTTACTATAATAAGTTTCTAAATTTTTATTCCAACATTCACCATAGGTGCTGACCACACCTTGTGTGTCCATCCCAAATCTGTAGCTGTCTCCAGCCACCCGTATGACTAACTTCAGTGGTGCCTCAGCTCCTGAATGCTTTTATTTGCAAACCATTTGGTTCACATGCAGAAGCATTTGGCAAATTTTTGGTTTTGTTCACAAACTCTGCACCAGGTGACAAACATGACCACGACCGCCTATGCCACATAGACACAAACACAGCCATCTTTTTCAGAATCGCTGAGCAAATCATCACGAACGGAGGTAGCACTGTGCGTGAAAATTCTAACACCGCCACAGCACAGCCGCCCGCAAGGCGCAGGGGCTGTCGATCCCTTCCCTGCTTCCTCCCCTTTCTCCTTCGGAGGAGCTGAAAACCATTTGTGAGGTCAACACCTGGCAGCTGAATCAGCCTGGCTTGGGTTTGATCTCCTCCGCAAATGTCACACAAGCTCATTCTTACGTTTCTGCTCAGGCTGTGACTGTGAGCGTTTGCCCCGTGGCTGTGCCTGAGCTGGAGCAAGGTGTCCTGACAGTACCCAGAGTCCCCACTGCAGGAGAGAGGCCTCTTGTGAAGGGATGATGCTTACTGCCAAGCAATGCCTGGGGATCCTGGGACTTCAAGCAGCATTGTTGTCCCTGCCCTTGACAACACAACACGTACACAACAGGTGAGGCAGCAGACAGGGAGAACTAGAACAGCAAAGACAGCTCTTTCCTTCCATTTATTTTTATTCTCATTAGGTTTTCCAAAAGCGCCATAGAACATTTAGGGTCCAAAACAGTTTGCACTTACATTGTTTGATCAGTTACGCAAGCCTGTCTCCTGTAACCTGAACAACCACTCTGAAGATAATAATACATGATGTGTTAACCATTGCTATTATCTTGTTTTGAAATTCCATATCATTGGTTTTTATTGGGGTTTTTCTCTTTAAAATAAAAAAAAGTTGGAATAAAAGACTAATAAAACTAAAGAAAAAAAAAGGAACAGTCACTGTCCAGGTTTAATTTTCTTTAAGGTGAAAGAAACCCATAGATTAGGGAGTTAGAGGCTCTTCTTATATAGGAAGATTGCTTCCTGAACATTCCCCATTTCTCTTAGTTCAAAGACAAATCACTAGCTGTACCTAGAGGCCCACACCTGTAATCCCAGCACTCTGGGAAGCTGAGGTAGGAGGATCGCAAGTTTGAGACAAAGCTGTGCAATTTAGTGGGCCCAGTCTCAAAGCAAAATAAATTAACAAGGGGCTGGGGGTGCTGCTCAGTGGCAGAGTACTCATCTAGAATCTGCAAAATCCTGTGTTCCATTTCTGGTACTCAAGAAAAAAAAAGATACATTGTATTAGGATTTTAAGATCCCTTCCAAAATTACATGGCATTTATTGTGGATTCACACTAAGCCCTTTACCTCTTTTCCCCATGACAGGCCTATGTTACAATTAAACATAATTATTATCCCATGCATTACGCAGCTCAAGAAGCCAAGACTGAGGGTCCACATCTGCTCATGAGAAGGCTGGGCCAGGACCAGAACCTGGGGCCTCACTCTGAGGCACTGCCTCTGCTAGGTCTGTTATCCATGCCGGACAGTTCAGGTTTTGCTCCTCTCTTGGCTTCCCAGCCAGTTTTGTGGGGTGAGGGACTAAGAGCAGACACAGCCAAGCTCCAAGTCGGATCACATCTTACAGAAAATCCTGCCCTCTGTTATGAGTGAGATTCAAAACTCCCAGGACCCTCCACATCAGAATGCAAACAGAATTAGACAAGGTCCAAGCGGTGTTCACAAACAAATAATGAGCCAAAGACCACAGCGCAAGCCAATCAAGTGGAAAATAACACCACTGTCATTAGCAACCAAGGTTCTCTTTATCGGATGTGGTTTTATTTGATTTCCCCCTTAGGAAGACTTGCGGCTTAGCCCTGGGCCATGATAGATCTACTTGCTGTCTCTGCTCACTTACTTTTTCTGGATATTTCATGTGTTATGGACCTAGATCCCAGCATACATAGAGAACCCCTACTTAGAACAAAAAGACAGACAACACAATTTAAAAACACACAAAGGACATAAATACGTGTTTCTGTTAGGGAGGTATGCAAATGACCAGTGAGAAAGTAAAAAGTAGCTTAGTGAAATTTAGTTAAGGAAATATACGCTAAAATCACAGCGAGGTACCTCTTCACACTTACAACCATGGAGAAAGGAAGAGAGAGAGAGAGACGAAGAGACACAGAGACAGTGGAAATGGAAGGAGGAAGGAAGGATGGATGAATGGAAGGAAGGAAGGGAGGAAGAGAAAACAAGCAAGTATCGGGATGTGGAGGAGTCAATCACATACCTTTTTGCTGGGACTGTAGCACAGTGCATCCACTCTTAGAAAATGTGGCAGCTTCTTGTAGTCAGGGGGTGCAAGAAGAACAATTACATACAGGACACATAATTTATAGTGTTATTTATACTGGTCATCCAAAGAGTCAAATACAAAGAAGGTGCAAGAAATCTGTCCACAACACTAAAGACCTAGAAAACCCAGCTGAGGGCCTGGATCCCATGGCAATGTCCTGCATGAGTTCAGCTGAAGACCTAGAACCCACCACAATGACTCATGCAAGTCTGTTTCATAGATCTGTGCTGGGAAGGCCCAAAGGTCAGCGGTGGAAGCTTGAAAGTTTCTGCCAGCGGGGTGAAGGATCTGTGCCAGTAGGTTGAAGGTTCTACACTGGAGCCAAGAAGCAACACTCAAAATAAGGACCAGGGCTCCCCCAAAAAGTACCACGGCCATCCTCAGCAACAGTGAGGTCCCGAGCTCCTCCGATGATGAGAACAGCCGAGCTCATATCAGGAAGCAAGCATAACGAGCTTCTCCTGGAGACTGAACAGCACACATCTTACCCTCTGGAGACTGGAGGCGATGCTCAAAATAAAGACCAGAGTTCCCTCAAAGTGAACCGCAGCCATCCTCAGCAGCAGCAAGGCCCGAGCTCCTTTGACAATGAGAACAGCTGAGTTCATATCAGGGAAGCCAGCATGACAAGCTCCTCCAGGAGAACCAACAGCTCCAAACAACAGCAACACTTAGGAGAACCCACAACACTACTCTTCCTCTCCAGGTCTCCTTTTTGTGCTGGCAACAGTCCTCAGGTGGGCCATAGACACTCTGCACCACTCTGATTCAGTTCAGCTGGTGTTTAAATTGACCACCAGGTACCATTCCACTACACAACTCATCGGTAAACTCATCGCAGAATTGTCGCTTGACCCTGCAATCCCACTCCTCGGTGTAGGCCTCAAAGAAGAGAAAACAGAGGATGTCACAGCTCCTCGACCTCTCAGCTGACTTCTGCCCTTCAGAGTGAGTGGCTGCTGCTGGCACTCTGGTCCCAGTAGGGGCCCCCAACTTCCTTCCCACACACTACTGTCCTTTCTAAAAGATGGGTTGCATGCAGTTCTCGTCCCTAGAACACTGTTTGCCTGGACTTAATGGGCTGTCTCAGGCACAGGTGGAAAATCTAAACCCAAAACAGGACATTCACTTATGACATGTACACAAAGTCTGAAGGTGCATTAGTAGAATATTTTTCATCATTCTGTGCATAAACAAAGTTTCCCAGTGTGGAATTTTCTACCTGTGACATGGTGTTGCACTCCACACATTTCACATTTCGGTTTTCGGATTGGGGATGCTCCACCCGTAGCTGTGTGGGGTAATTGCACAGATGATCCTGATGGGAGGTCCCAAGCGCAGCCCTAGACATCCCCAGACTGTAGTCTGGACCAGGTTACCTGCTGTCTCGAAAGCTCTCCAGGTGACTCCAATGCTCTGTCTTTTGAGGATGATGGCTCCGTGGCCACAGCTGTGCATCTCAGCCACACTCCAATAGAACCTATGCAAGTGGCAACACCTGGATTCCCCTGGCTTTTCCTTCTCTGGCAAGAGAACATCTGCCAGACTGCAGAGAATATCTGCCTTGCTGGCAAAGGGGACTCTACAGAGCTGGGTTTCTTTCTTTTTATCCCTCGCCACTCTCAGGGCCAGACACTGAATGCAGGACCTTCACAGTGAGCTACATCCTCAGCCTTTGTTTTATATAAAATATAAAAAGAGTCTGACTCATTTCCCTAGGCTGGGTTCAAGCTTGCAACACTCCTGCTTCCGCCTTCCTGAGTGTGGAGATTACAAACCTCTGGCACCATGCATGGCTGAGTCCAGCGTCTTCCCTCAACTTTTCCCATCTATGTACTCAGTGCCCACTGTCAACGCCACTATGTTCTGACAACACGGGCACCACGGACGCATATCTCTTAGGGGGCATTTTGCACTCCCTTCCTGAACAAAACTCAACTCACACCTCCTCAAATCCACTTTGCAAAGCCATGGTCCTGGCACACGCCTGTCATCCCAGAACTCTAAGAGGCTGAGGCAGGAGGATCACAAGACTGGACTCAGCCTGGGAGAGCCAGGGATTTAACAAGACACAGTCTCAAAATTATAAATAAGACAGATCTGAAGATGTAGCTTAGTGCAAAGGCCCTGGATTCAATCCCTGGTACGAATAAATAAAAACGGGGCAGGGAAAAAATTCACTTTTTTGCATTTGGTTGGGACTGCTGAGGAATGCCATTCACCTGGGTGGCAGCGACAGTCTTGTGGTTACCTGCCACTTATGTCCCAAAGGCCAGTGACTGCACATATAGAATCTAAGGAACAGGTCAGCATTGCAGGCAGCTGTCCTAGGCTTCCTGCTGGACTTGCAGAAGATATGAAATCATAAAAGCCATAGGAAGAAAAAAGGGCCAGGTGGGTGACTGAGTGCTCACTCTTCTGTTTTCCTCCTCGCACATAGTAACCAGGGTTTAGGATGCAAGCCAGGCTATTTTGGTAATTCCTGAACAAAGGCTTTGTTTTTAGAGACTAGAGATCAACATCCAAAGTCACCCTTGTGTACCTGCATGGTTTCATCAGCATCCAATAGATGAAGGAGAAGCTGGCCAAGGGTATGGATGGCCATGAGGACCAATTTGATCAGTAGACATCAAATGGCCTTTGGTTTACTGATTTTTTCTCCTTCACCTAAGTGTCACTAGAAATTGCACTAGAAAAACTAATCTCTTTTACTTCTAAAACATCAAGAAGGCACTGCAGCCCATAATGCAGAGGGACACTGCATCCCGAGGGGCTGGATGGAGCCAGCAGTTGCAGAGCAGGCCAAGTATGCCCCAGTGGAGCACTGGGAGGCCTCCCAGAACCAGTGGTTGGAGACTGAGGCCTGACCTGGACCGAGAGAGTCTTGCGCAGTGGGAGGCAACAGTGAAAGCAGGAGATACTTTCCCGGCGGCTGCCCCACAGTCATCGCTGGTGAGTGAACCAGGGCTGTGGTGCCTCACACCCAGTTCACCTGGTCTCACTGAGCACCAGCTGGAGGGCAGGACCCCCATTTATCTCAAAATGCTCAGGGCTCACATTCCAGCACCAGAACAGCCCCAGGGTCACTTCAGTGCCAACATGCAGAAGCTGAAAGGGGGAGGATGTCAACGTCCAGTCAGAGTGCACGGCCAGCAATTGCACCAAGTAGCAGACTGGGGGGAACTCGGTTGAGAAGGAGGAGCTGGGACCCAGCCTCCAGCCAGGCAAATGCCAAAAGCCAGCCTTTAGCCCTAGCTGCAAAGGACCAGAAGCAGCCCCCTGGCCTGTGGTGGGTGGGGAGAATAAGGGCACCACACCATGAGCCCCCACTCCTGTCCTTGCTCTAGAAGCACAAGCAGACAAGAGCCTTTGGCTGGTGACCAGATGAGGACACCCCCAGCCCCTGCCCTGTGACCTGCAGCACAAGCACGCAAGCAGCTGGGGCTGGACAAGGGCATCACCAACTGCCTGCTGACCTGCAGGCAAACGGCCTTGGCTAGCTGCACACAAGCACATTTGCCTCGCCCCATGACCAACTCATGTAAGAGGAGTCAGCCCCAAACTCTCAGTAATCCTACTGCAGACCTGGCAGGATTATTTGGGACAGATTCCAGCTCTGACTAGGGAACTAACATGGAACTGGGGCACCACAGGAATTTCTTTTTAACAATTTTTTTCTACTTTTAATTTTTTTTTTAATTTTGGGGGGATGGTTGCATAGGTTTTGACTTTTATCATTTGGTTTGTTTCCTCTGTCCTGTCTCTCTCTTTCCTCACTGTTCTTTCAGTAGTCTCTGAGATTTACAGGTGAGTGAACACTGTCTGTAGTCTTTCTGTTTTGCCTCAAAACTCTCTTCTTTCCCTCCTGTCCTCCTCTCCAGCTTCCCAAAATTTGGGTGCTCATCCTTAGTTATTCAGTCTTGCTTCTACTGTACTTCTCTTCAACTATCATTCTGTTCTGTCCCCATCCCTCTTAAATTCTCCTTCTACACAGGATAAAATGGCCCTACCCAGGTGAAACCTACTTTATACAAACTCCAGGTCTATGCTGGATGTTGTTATACAGCTAGAGATCTTGCTCCTGTGGTTAGATATTCCAAATTAGCAGTCACCACAGATTATCAGTTTCCAGGCTGTGCTTGATGATATTGTTATTACTAACTGTACTACTTTAGCCAAGAAGCAATATCTGCTGTAATCAGTTGTTCACCCTTGTATGATAATACAGTGATAATCTGGGGTTACAATCATCCCCATAGCCTGGTACCAAAGGACTGGGTGCTAAGCCAAATAGATAGCAACACATCATCCCTAATAAAAAGGGAAGTAGGATCCTGGGACAGACACAAAGACTGACAGCCAGCTCTATCTAGAAGACATCTTGGAGGAATAATGATAAGATGCAAAAGCAAAATGCAATTCCAGACTTCCAGCCCACCACCAAGGACGAATTCAGGGGACAATGAGACAAAACAGAAGCCATCCACCTGAATGCACTGGAATGACAGTAAAAGAAATTTTAAAAATATACATGAAGCTATAGAGGATATCAAAACAAAATAATCTCACAGGTAAAAAATGGAGATATAAAATGAGAGATGACAATCATAATGAAGGACTTGCTTAGCAAATCTAGAGTAGATTAAGAAAATAGAGGAGCACAGAAAAGTAATGGAATACAAAATGCAAAAGTAACGGAAACCATGAATGTCCAACATAGGACAAAAATAGAATCCGTGAAACAGATTCAAATAGATATCCAGGAAATTAAAACTTCCACTGAAAGTTTTCAAAAATATCAGACCCAGAAGACAGGATCATGTTTAGCACTCACAAAAAAAGGAAGATCTTTAAAAAATAGAAAAGGCCATGAAAAAATAATACAACAATGGCAAGATGATGTGAAGATGTCAATGAAAATGCAGGAATCAGCACAAATGACATTAAAAAAAGTTTTCAGAGAAGTAATGGCAGAAAACTTCCCAAGCATGGAAAAATTTGACATTCAAATAAGTGAGGCATATAGAACTCAAATCATGACTAAAATAAATATACACCAAGGCATGCAATAATCAAGATTCCGGAAAAAAAATCAACACAAGAATAGAATGCTAAAAGCTGTTAGAGAAAAGAAACAGATCACCTATAAAGGGAAGCCCATCAGAATCACAGCAGACTTCTCAACAGACCTATAAATCAAGGAGAGCTTAGAATGAAGCATTTCAAGCCCTGAAAGAAAACAACTTCCAACCCAGATTGATGTGCTCTGCAAAATTAACTTTCAGAATTAATGGAGAAATAAAATACTTCCATGAAAAAGAACAACTGAAGAAATTCATGACAATCAAACTAGTCCTAAAAAAAGTTCTGAAAGATAGTCTAGAGAGAGAGAAAAAAGTCCACAATTCCAAGAGAATCAACAGAAAGAAACCACCAGGCAGGGGAAGCAATTAAACAGAGGGGAAAGACAAGGAACCAACAACAGGAAAATTACATGACAAAGACAAGCCAATACATGTTGGTTATAACCATCAATGTAAATAGTCTCACTTAACCAATCAAAATAAATGGACCAAGAAGCAAGATCCATCAACAAGCTGCATTCAAGAAACATATTTAACTCAAAAAGAAGTTCATAGACTGAAAGTCAAAGCATGAGAAACAAATCTCTATGCTACAGGAACCCAGAGAAAAGCAGGGATAGCTATCCTATTTCACAGAAAAATGTGAGCTTCAAGCCAAGACTGATCAAAAGAGATCAAGAAGGACACTACATACTTGTTAAGAGAAAACTACAAGAAGAAGAGACAATAATCATAAATATATATGCACCAAATTGCAGGGGCATCCACTTATGTAAAACAAATACTAACAGACATGAAAAATGCAATTGGAATGGGGGGCCTAAATACCCCATCGTCACAGACAGATACATCAACTAAGTGAAAAATCAACCAAGAGGTAACAGGACTGAACCAAACCTGTGAACAAATGGACTTGAAGATGTCTATAGACTGCTCCAGCCTTTCTTTCTGGCTTCTCTGCAGCAGCACCCGGGACCCACCTCCAGCCCTTCCAAAGCCTATGCTCCCAGCCTCTGGTCACCAATGCTCTACTCTCATCTTCTATGACATCAACTCACAGACTCCACCTCCGAGTGAGATCATGTGGGACTTGTCTTTGTGTACCTGGCTTATTTCACTTTAGGTAATTGATCTCCAGTTCTTCTCACATTGTCCCAAATGGCAGGATTTTATTATTCATTATGACTCAGTGGTATTCCCTGGTGTCTCTGGGCCATGGTTTCTCATTCGCTCCTCAGTCCATGGGTACTCCAACTGTGTATTTAACCTTCTAACCTCAATTAACTTAGCAAAATGTATTAAAAATAGATCAGGGTCACGCACGCAAATATCTACAGACACCAAGGAGATGACACACGCAGGTAGGTGTGAGGTACTGGGATGAGAAGATTGCAGGCAGAGGTCCCAGAGAAGGTAGCTGTGATCACTACAATGAATGCCATGGGGGGGGCTCTACTCTGAGACTGTGGCTGTTCCCCTGTGGAAGGTGGAGTTGGCATTGCCAAGTCTGGTGTTTCAGAAGAAGCCGTGTATGTTTCTCTGTGTGTGCCCATGCATGTGTGGTTTGATAATCCTCATTTTAAATAAATAAGAAACATGGGACAAGGTCACAAGGCCACTATTGGTGGCCTCCTTGGGGCATGGACAGAACATTACCTCCTCCTCTCCAACTCCTGAACAGACTCTTCAGATGTCTTCGTGGACACGCAAGGAAGCACAAAGGAACACAGGCTTTTTGGATTCAGAAGCGAGTGGGAATTAGCAAAAGGAGGGGGACAGTTGTGGAGTCTCCTGCAGGG
>RJWT010030251.1:0-14703 GCA_004365215.1 Cuniculus paca | reverse complement strand
AAATGTCTTCACACACCTGTCACAAATCTATAAATGTGAGGGTTTACTTCTAGACTATCAATTCTATTCTACTGATCTTTATGTCTATCCTTATGCCAGTGTCACACACTCTTGATTAGTGTAGCTTTGTAGTATGTTTTCAAACAGGAAGTGTAAACCCTCCAAGTTTGTTCTTTTTCCAGAATTTTTGGATCTTTGAAGTCCATATGAATTTCCACATATTTTAGGAACAACTTGTTTTGCAAAAATCACCTCTTGTCATCTTTCAATGATGTTGGCCAAAGTTCCATAATTTTTCCATGGCTGCATGCTTTTATTAACAAAGTACCTTCAAAGTAGATGTTGAATTGTTCCACTGTGGCTAGGTTACCTGTCAATTTCACTGTAATATGGAAAACTTGGAAAAATACCCTCTTGGAATTTACTGCTCTTTCTGTAAGTGAGCAATTGGAGCACACCAGCAAGTCCAGGTGTCATGTGTGGATTAAGTAGCCTGGGCTGTCCCACCTGCTCCTTTCTATCCCTGCCACAGTGACTGCCTGCTATGCAATTCCTCTGCTTTTTTCACCTTTCTTCTCCCTGTGCTTATGTATTTTGGATTAGGACTTCTTTTTGTGTGCTTTGGCTTTCTGAGGACCATGATTGAACAGAATGGTCTCTATCCAATAAAATCTCCTTTCTCAAAAAGTGAGCATTAATTATCCACTGAAACTCATTTTGAACCACAGGGTTTACTCAGTTTGTCTTATTCTTATGCTGCTTGCTGGCCTGATGTGCTTGCTTCTGTGAAAATGTTGATTAACTGAGGCTGTGTCTATGCCTCATAGACTTCAATCACATCATACATCACAAGCGTACATCAAGTGTTGAGGGGTAATAGACATTTTATTTTTCCCAGATTGTATGCTGGTTTACATTATGGACACTTGGTCCTCTCTGAATTGCCATAACAGAGTTAAATGTAAATGGGATTCTCTAACTCCAAGAACCAAAAAGGGGAGGGAAATCTGTGATCCAGAATATACTCAAAGTCACATATTCTGGGCTCTGAGAACTCTTTTTAACCTCTTGATGGTATCTCGGAGTTTGTGCAATAGTTTTGCAGGACAGAACTGACCTCTGACCACTCTGAAAAGTCCCTTTGGCCACGGACGTCTTGTCTAGCCATTCCCTCACATCTGTGAGAGCAGGGCTGGTACCAGTGTCTGACATCATGTACAAGTTTAATGGATAAATAAGTGGCTAATTCTGTGATTGCTCCTTATATGTGACCAAGCACTGTGCCATGCACATTTCACTTAATGTGTGAGCCGTTAAGTATTCAGTTCATTGATGCTAATGCTGTTCACCTGGAGAGCACCTCTACATTCCTTCTATTATTTCAATTTCGTAACATCCTACCATAGATAGGGTTGGCTTTATCTCCATTTTACATGTGCAGGATGTAAAAGACCAGATGCCCCATATTTTAAACTGGTGTTTCTTTAACTTTAATGGGAGCAAGAAGCCTGAGATTCCCATTAAAGATGATTGGCTCTGCCAGTCTTGATGAGCCTGAGAACAGAATTCTAACAAGTTCCTAGGTGCTACTGATCACTGGTGGTCCACAGATTATACTGAGTAGCAAGGGTCTAATTAAAACTTTTCCTTTGCCTCTGTGAAGTTTGGAGATTAAAGAAGAAAATAAATGAGACAAACATCTGCCACCCCCCAAAATTCTCAGGAGCCTAAGAAGCCTCATGTCAAATAATCTTCATAAACCCCATTTGCCTGAAACCCTAATGACAAAGCTTTATTGATTAGTCATTGTGTGAGTGCACAGTGTACTACAGGCTAGAACATACTGCAGACTAACAAAGTTAGGAGATTCACACTTCTTATTTCAAAACTAACCACAAATTATTGTCTTATAATGCAGAGACTAATTTTCATAATACACCTAGGATAATTCCTTGGATCAGAAAGAAATTAAAAATTCTGTAGTTAAGAATAAAAATTGTATTCACCATTTTTACCCAATTACAGATATGTGAAAACTGAAAACTAACATCACTCTTGAGAAATCTTAACCATATTCATGGGCTGCCTAAGAAAACAAGGTTATCCTAAAGCATGAAGATAAAGGCTTGCTTTTTATAACTGTGCATTTGAGCTCCCAGGGCTTTCCAAGGGGGTCTCAACAGGCATTTATCATCACTGCTGCTTCTTACAATCAGGATGTCTCATCTGCCCAACCCAGATAATCTCATATCACTTCATGCACTAAAGAGCTCACTATCTTTCACAACCTTTGTTCCATAACAATGTAGATGATTTTGAAATTTAGTGCAAAAGACAATAAAGAGTTTCAGACAGCAGATAGCCCAGCTTTTGGCTGGTGGGTTGTAACAAAAGGCAGAACACTAAGGGAGGGTCATTGAAATTCTAGATTTTGTTGATTAAGCAAAATGGAAAGATTTTAAAGCTTAAAGATTGTAAGACCCTGCATTAAACAAAATTGGAAATTTTCATGTTAACTGGGTTTGGAAAATGTAGGAGAATTATTGGCTCAGAGAATGACAGTGTGAGGAGAACTTTCAGAAATCAAACGTGAACTTCTAGCTTAAGATGTGGTATGCATGCTATGGTTGAATTCTCCCTCATGCTAAACCACATTGCATGATTTCTATAATGTGAGAAGCTATAGAAAGATGCTGTCCATTTGCTGCAATGTTGATGAACTTTGGGTGATAGTACAGCTGAGATTGCACCGAGTAACTCATGAGATGCTGCATGCAGAAATGGTCTGCTTGGGAATTAATAGATGAAACTGCTAGAAAAATCTTTCTTGCACCACCAGGACCACAGCAGAAGTGTGGAAGGGAAGTGTAAGAATGTAGGACATGGTACAGGCATTAGGGGGTGAAATTGCCCCCTTTTAATAGCTAAGGGGAACTCCCCTGGGGGAAGTAGAGGAGGGCAGGATTTAGCACTCACTCAGTCTACTGTTGTCTCAGCTGAGCTTTCTTTTGAAGTTGGGTCACAGGAATGACTAAATTTTCAGGGGGCCTCATTGATTTTGGAGAAGAACTTCACTGGCCTGAAGATTCCACTGATGGATAGGAAGTAACGTTTGAGCAGGCCCAGGTGTGGGCACATGCACTGGCAGGCAGGACCAGCAGGGTGGAAAAGTCCAAAGCGGCAGTGAGGATATGAGCCAGCAGTTCGTGAGCTAGGTGAACCAGCATTGTGCTCCAGCACACAAACATGGGAAACAGAAGTGAGCGGGTGGCCACCATTCTATATCAAAGGGCGTGGGGACAACTTTGGCAACAGAAGACCAATCCCAGTCCCCACATCCAGAGGCTAAGATCAGCCCCAAACCCAGTACAAATCCCACTGCAAACTTGGCAGGAGTATACAACACATTTCTGGGATCTGACTTGGACACTGTCACAGAACTGTAGACACCAGAGAAATTTTGCCACTTTTTCTTTGTCTTTTTATTTTTCTTTGTTTGTCTTTTTGTCTGGTTGGAGGGTTTTTTTTCTTTTTTGTGGTTATTTTTCTTTCTTTCTTTTTTTTTCTTTCTTTTTTCCACTACTTAGGTTTCTTATTTTTCTTTTTGTTTTCTTCTACTCATCTTCTTTCTTTCATCAATAATCTCTTGATTTTATACTTTCATGTTAGTAAACACTGTCTCTTCTCTTTCTGGTTCACTTCAAAACTCCTCTACTTTCTCTTTTTTCTTTCTCTCCTGTGTCCTCCAATTTCTCAAAACTTGGGCATTCATTCTTTGACTTCCAGCCTTGTTTCTACTATATTTGACCTCATTCATCTTTCTGTCTTGTCCTCTATCCCTCTTAACACCATCTCCCATTACTGCACCGGGGTTGCATCACTCCACTAAAGTGGAAAATCATTGCATACAAGTTCCTGGTATAGGATGGATTTTCTTATTTAACTGTAGAACTTGCACCTATGGTTAAAGGTATCATTTTGATAGTTATTACAGTTTGACAGTAGTTAGGCTGTGCTTGAAGGTATCATTATTGCTAACTGTACTACATTAGCCAGAAACTCATCCATCTCCCTTGCATGATAGCACTGATTGTAAGGGGTCATAACCATTATCATAGTCCAGGACCAAAGGACTTGATGCTAAGCCAAATAGATAGCAACTTCTCATCCTTAATAAATTGGGAAAGTAGATTCTTGGTATAGACACAAAGACCAAGAACCACCTACATCTGAAAGATATCCCTGAGGAACAGACATTTCCTAGGAAGCCTTGATACTAGTAATAAAACTATCTACCATAAAAAATTGGTAAACACCAACAGAGAAAACAAAATAAAATAAAAAATAGAAAATGGCAAGACATAGAAGCAAAATGCAACCCCAGATGCCCATGCCACCCAGGGCAAGTCCAGAGCACAATAAGATAGAAGAAATCCAAAGCCATGCATTGGAACTTTCTGAAATGATAGCAACAGGAGTAAGAAAATAAATAGAAGAAGCTATAAAAAATAATCTCTCAGGTACAAAAGAAATGATGATCAAAGTGAAAGACATTAGTGAAGGCATAGGTTAAAAAAATAGAAGAGCTCAGGAAAATGAAGGAAACCATGAAGGCCCAACATAGAAAAGAAATGGAATTCATGGAACAGATCCAACCTGAAATCCAGGAAATTAAAATCTTCACTGAAAGTATATGAACCAGATTGAAAGAAGGTGAGGATAGAATATCAGATCTAGAAAACACGATTGCAGCTAGTGACTATGAAAAGAAAGATATCTTAAAAATAGCAAGAGATGATGAAAAATCCATCCAACAACTGCAGGATGAAGCAAAGAAGAACAACACAAGACAAATTGGAGTTAATGAGAAAGCCAGAGGCAATGTAAGTGCCATTAAAAACTTCCTCACAGAAATAATGGCAGAAAATATTGCAAACATGGATAAAGAATTTGACTTACAAATAAATGAAGCATATAGAACTCCAACCAGCCATGACCAAACTAAATCCACACCAAGGAATATAATAATCAAGAGTTCAGAAATTCAGCACAAGAATAAAATATTAAAGCCAGTTAAAGAAAAGAAAAATTAACTATAAAGGAAAGCCCAGCAGAATAACAGCAGATTTCCAAACAAAAACTTGAATCAAGGAGAACTTGGAGTGAGGGATTTCAATACCTAAAAGAAAGCAGCTTCCAACCCATATTGATGTACTCTGCAAAACTATCTTTCAAAATTAATAGATAAATAATACATCCATCACAAAGAACAGTTAAAAAAAATTCATGACCACCAAACCAACTTTTCAGAATGCTCTGAAGGATATAATAGAAGAGAAAATGAAGACCATAGCACATGAACACCAATAGAAAGAAACTATCAGGCAGAGCAAGCAATTAAACAGAGGGGAAAGACAGTGAACCAACAAGAAGAAAATAATATGGGAAAGATAAGCCTATACATATCTGTTATAACCATCAATGTAAATAGTCTCAATTCACCAATCAAAAGAAATAGACTTTCAGAATGGCTCAAGAAGGAAGATCCAACCATATGCTGCATTCAAGAAACACATGTAACTCAAAAATAATTCATAGACCAAAAGTCAAAGAATCAAAGACAATACTCCTGGAAAAAAGCAGGGGTAGCTATTGTATTTGCAGACAATACAAACTTCAAGCTAAGACTGATCAAAAGAGACAAAGAAGGTCACTACATACTTGGCAAGAGAAGACTCCAAGAAGAAAAGATTGCAATCATAAATATATATGCACCAACACCGGTACATCCAACTACATAAAACAAATATTAAGACATGAAAAATCAAATAAGTATTAACAAAATTATTATGTGGGATATTCATACCCCAGTCTCACAATTAAATAGATCCACTTGACAAAAAAAAAAAACAAAAAACCCAAAATAGAATTAAACCAAACTAGTGAACCAATGGACTTAGTAGATGTCTACGAGTGTTCTATCCCACAACATAAGAATACATATTCTTTTTAATGGTATATGGAACATTCTCCAAAATAGACCACAGACTAACCCATAGAACATGCTTAGGTAAATGCAGAAGAATTGAAATTACCCTATGTATATCATCTGACTATAGTGCAATGAAATTGAAAGTCAACAGAAGCAGAAACCACAGAAACTACATAAACATACAGAAATTAAACAACATTCTCCTGCATAATCAGTGGGTTACAGAAGAAATTAAAGAAAAAATTAAACAGTATCTAAACTAAATGATAATGCTGATACAACATACCAGAACTTGTGGGACACAATGAAAGCAGTCCTACAAGGAAAACTTATAGCAGTGAATTCTCACATTGAGGAAACAGAATGAGCTCAAATAGGCAACTTAGTGTTGAACCTCAAACTTCTAAAAAAAGAAGAACAAATTAAACCCAAAGCTCATCTGAGAGAGGAAATTAAAAAGATCAGAAGAGAAACTAATGTAATTGAGACTAAGAAAATGTTACAAAGAATCAATGAATTGAACAGTTGGTTCTTTGGAAGATTAAATAAAATTGATAAACTCCTAGCCAATATTATTTTAAAAGGGAAAGAAAACACTCAAGTTCAAGCAATTAGAAATGAAAAGAGTAAACTCACAAGGGATCCTGTGGAAGTCTGGAAGATCATCAATAGCTACTTTGAGAATCTGTACTCCAATAAGATGGAAAACACAGAAAAAATGGACAGATTACTAGACACATATGAATTTCCAAAACTGAATCAAGAATATAATAAAAATTCTAAATAACATGATATTGGTCAATGAAATTGAAAATGTAATTAAAAATTTAGCAACAAAGAAGAGCCCAGGCCTTTATGGATTCACTGCTGAATTCTGTAAGAAATTTAGAGAAGATCTAATGCCACTAATACTGAAACTCTTTAATGAAGTTTAAAGGGAAGCGATACTTCCAAAACCATTCCTGGAAGCAAGTATTACTCTGATACCGAAATCAGAGAATAACCCAAACAAAAAGAAAACTACAGGCCCATCTCCTTAATGAACATAGGTGCCAAAAGCCTCAATAAGATACTGGCAAATGGAATGCAGCAAGTCATCAAGAAGATTACACACCATGACCAAGTGGGATTCATTCCAGGAAAACAGGAATAATTCAATGTATGTAAATCAATAAATGTAATACAACATAGTAACAGAGCCAAAGATAAAAATCACATGATCATCTCAATAGATGCAGAAAAAGCATTTGACAAAGTTCTATATCATTTCACAGTAGCACTATGGGAAATCAGAATAGATGGTCTTTATCTCAATTTGATAAAAGACATCTATGACAAACCAACAGCCAACATCATACTAAATGGAAAAAATCAAAAGCTTTCACTATAAAATCAGGAAAAAGACAAGGACATCCATTGTCACCACTCTTACTCTATATAGTTCTGGAATCTTTCACCAGAGAAATTAGACAAGAGAAAGGCATAAAAGGAATAAGGATAGGCAAGGAAGAAGTTATATTATCATTATTTGCAGATGACATGATACTCTACATAGAAGACCCCAAAAACTCCACTAAAAGACATCTAGATTTAATAAGTAAATTCAGTAGTGTAGCTGGATACAAAGTCAACACACAAAAATCAATAGCATTCCTGTACACAAGTAAGGAACTCACTGAGACAGAAATGAGCGAATACCCTTCACAATAGCATCCAAAGAAAAACCTTAGGAATAAATCTGACAAAAGAAGTAAAATATCTATGCATTAAAAATTACTGTACTGTGAAAAAGGAGATTGAAGAGGATATCACAAAATAGAAAGATATCCTTTGCTCATAAATAAGAAGAATCAACATAGTAAAAATGGTGATACTCCCAAAATTGTCATAGAGATTTAATGCAATTCCAATGAAAATGCCATTAGCATGCTTCATGGAATTAGAGAAAACAATCCTAAAATTCATTTGGAACCCGAAGAGATCTAGAATAGCAAAAACAACTCTCAGCCTCCAAGGCAAGGCAGGGGTGTTACAGTTCCTGATTTGAAATTATACCATAAAGCTACTATGATAAAAACAGTGTAATATTAGCCAAAAATAGACCTGAGGATCAATGGAACAGATTGGGAGATGTAGAAACAACTCCAGATGCACTCAGCCACCTTATATTTGACAAAGGAGCCAAACACATTCACTGGAAGAAAGACTTTTTAATAAATGGTGCTGGAAAAACTTACTTTCCACATGTTAAAGATGAAAACTAGACCTATGTCTATCACCATGCACTAAAGTAAAGTAAAAATGGGCCAAAGATCTAAATATTAAAATGGAAACACTAAATCTGGAAAAGAGAATCAGCAGAACTCCTGAAGACACAGGTGAAGGCAAAGATTTAATGAACAAAACACTCACTGCACAGCAAATAATATAAAGAATCAATAACTGTGATCTCACCTTATTAAAAAGCTTTTGAAAAGCAAAAGAAATCACCAATGGAGTGAAAAGACAACTCACAGAGTGGGAAAAGATTTTAGCCAGTTGTTGTTCAGACAAAGGACTTATATCTAGAATATACAAGGAATTGAAAAAAAATCATAACCCTGAATTTAAAGACCCAATTCAAAAATGGACGTCTGAGATGAATGCACACTTTTCAGATGAAGAAATACAAACAGCAAATAAATATATGAAAAAACGTTCAAATGTTGTGAGAGAGATGCAAATTAAAACATTGCTGAGATATCATCTCCAGAAAGAACAGCTGCCGTAAAGAAATCAACCAATAACAAGTGCTGGAGGGGCTATGGGGAAAAAGGAGCCCTTCTCCACTGTTGGTGGGAGTGCAGACTGGAACAACCACTGTGGAAATCAGTGTGGAGATTCCCTAAAAACTAGAATTAGAGGTCCCATTCAACCCAGGAATTCCCTTTATGGGCATCTTCTCTGAAGAATTAAAAATATGCACCTCCATGTGATATATGCACACCCATGTTTATAGTAGCACAGTTTGTAACAGCTAAACTGTGATAACAACCCAAATGTCCATCAACTGAGGAAATATTGGTAAAGAAGATGTGATTTTTTTTTATACAATGGGGTACTACTCTGCTATAAAGAAGGATAAACTTGGGACATTTGTAGGTAAATGATTGCAACTTGAGACCATACTCTTAAGTGAAATAAATCAAACTCACGTGTACAAACATTGCATTGCCTCCCTGGTGTGAGAAACTGAAATTTTAAATAAGGACCAAAATGATACAATAGATATTGTGAAATGGGAAGAAATTGTTTAGATGGAAAGATGAAGTAGGGTGTGGGGAGAGCAAAAAGAAGGGAGAGAAAAGGGAAAAACTATATTGAAAAAGGATAGATTGGCATTCGTTTTGCTGCCTGAATTCTCAGACTAATTAGCTGCTGGATGCAGAGTCAAAGTAAAAAAGATCAGCACTAACATAGAAATGAAATTTTATGCTTTGTTTTTGGAGGAGGAATTTATCTTTTAAGAAATATATAGTTATGTGTATGTATTTTTTCATGTGAACATTTTTCTTTCCATATTGATTATGATAGCTCTTGTTTCTGCTCTTGTATCGTTTGCCTAACTCTTTTTCTGTTGGCTTGACTATTTTGTGTATCTCTTAGAGCATGTTAACAGGTCTAACACCAAAAAGTCGTGTCTAAAACAAAACCTGTATTTATAGCATCCTGTCCAAACCAAATCCCTACAGAAATCTGCTTCTTTTTTCCATGTTTATTGGTCACACTTGAGAGTCAGACAAGGTAGGCTGTAAGGACTGCAGATAGTTCCCAAGGTTAGTTTGCTAATAACCGACTTAGAAGTCAAATCCAGGAACCCTGGCCTCAAATCTTCCTACATCACATTGGCTCCTTAAATCTTATTAAAAAGACGTTAAACACTCTAGTTTCATTGATCTAGGGATTAAAAGGTACAGGGGTAAAGAAGAAAGAAAGCTGATGAATACTCACTCACTAATTACAGAGCAGTTAACCTCCCAGGGTTTCTCTTCCACCTTCCAGAGGCCACAGAATACAGGCGCAAGTGTAAGGGTTGGGACACAGGTTGCTACGTTTCACAGCCACCCAGCTGCAGGTCACTTCAGATGAAGGAAAGTTTTTACAAAATTCTTATTTCAGATAAAAAAGCTAAAGGTTTTAAAAGGACAGGTAAAGATTAGGCCTGTTTTCTGTTTCTGTGGCATTTTGCAATATTTTGACAGGTGTAGCAGGGAAAAATATGACTGAAGGAAGGCGGCTAGCACCGCATTCTCTGGTTCTGTAAAATTCGCTGAGTCTAAATGCTGTGGCCTTTTACTAACTTACCAGGCCTTGCCATCGCCTGTTAAAGGCATCACAATGCAATAGGCTCAGTTACTCTTAGAACACAACTACTTACCCAAAAGAGAGGCTGCATCCTGAGTGGCATAGTAACATCAAATCAAAGGTGGATTTTTAAAAAATTCACTTTACAAATATTTTAAACCTGAGAATAAATATAAATGGTGTGCATACACCTATAACATCTTCTGGATCATTTTAAAAACAAACTTCAATGTACTAGTACCCACACTGTGTTATAATTGACACTAACTAAGCTTTAGTAGTAGAAATCTAAGTGGGGACCTAATAGATACAGACTAAAATATGTGCTCAATTTTCTGTGCGTTTGGTCTCAATTTGTTCATTTGCGGGATAGATAACTTGAACCAGGCTAACTTCGTGAACGGATACTCACACAGTACAATGCGTATCCACTGTTTAGGCAGGGCATTGAACTCGGGTACTCCCACTGAGGGCTGTTGGCAGACGGGCACTTGTGTTGAGGAATCCGAGGACCCTAGTGCTGTCGGAGCAGGGAGATGTCTCTGCTGGCTCAGCTCAAACCCTGGCCCAAGTCTCTCGCGGCGAGGGCCTGGGGCAGCGACCCTGGACGCTGTTCAGGGAGCTGCGGGCTTCGGTCCTGGGTGGCTACCAGCGCTGTCCAGTAAGAGCAGAAGCTCCTGCGCACTTCCCCAGTGGGGAGGTGGAGGTCATGGGGTCTGGGGAGAGCGAAGCGGTGACTGAGAATCTGCCTTCCCGGCTCTGGCCCCAGCTCTTCATGGCAAAAAGAGGGCGCTTATTTTCAGAATTTCTCAGGTTCTTTTCTCAAAGCAAGGGTTGCAACAAATCTTTGTTTGCATTTGAATGCTGGGCACTGTGTTTGTGTTGTTCTCATTCGTTTACTAAAATAAATTATGTCTTTCATGATATTTACCAAAATAAACATCGAATTTACCATGGCAGTGTGCGGAGAAAAAACACTCAAACAGAAAGCGCTTGTGATAACTTCCAGGCCTGGTGCTGAGCCACTCACTGATGAGATGACCTTGAAAGAGTGTGACTGGCATTCACCATCGCCCGTGGTCTCCTCGGACGTGAGTCCCCTTCCAGAGAGGCCACGGCCTCGCCTTGATGCTGCTTAGCAGTGCGCCCCAATGCACTGCGCTGCAGAAGTCGATCCCATTCGCCCGTGGTGGGCCCGAGTCTTGCAAGCCTGGCAGGAGGCTGTTCCTTGTGAGTTCATTTAAATGCCTCAATATACTTGGCCGAGATTCCTCACAGTGCGAGCCATGTGGGCAGAATCTCCCCAGTTTTGAGTACTGGTGAGATTCTTTTTTTGTGGGTGCACATTTGGTCCTAACATTCATCTTGAGTTGCAGAGGGATTTGGATTGTCACCTGTCCTTCAAGTCTTATCCCTCATCCTGGTTTTGTGATTATTTGCTTACTTGTAAATCTGGGAAGTCTTACTGGCTGAGATCCATTCTCATGCATATCACGCCGTTGGTGTCAAATCAGGTGGGGAACTCCTATGCTGAAAGCTACAAAGTCCACTTTTGTTTTATTCATGTCCTTCATTTTTTAATTTCATTTTCAGTGTTTTTATTTCACTTGTTGTTTTCTTCCCTCTTCTTGCTTTGAGCATGTTTTGTTCTGTTTTTTCTAGATACCTTATATTATTGATTTGAGACTTTTTTCTTAAAATAATTAGTGCTACAAATTTCACTCATAACAGCACTGTCACTATGTCCCACAAACTTCCATATACTCTAATTGTTATTCTGTTCAATTTATTTTTAAAATTCTCCTTTGAATTGTGTGGTATTTAAAAGTGTGTTGCTTGGTTTCCAAGTATGTAAAGATTTTCATGTTATCGTCCAATCGTTTACTTCTACTTTAATTCCACTGTAGTTGCAGAATTCATTTGTATGATTTCTACTTTACTAAAAGGTTATGGCCTAGGATATGGTCTATTGGGAAGATGTTTTGTGCACACTTGAAAATAATGTGGATTCCATTGTTCTGTGGTGGTGTGCTCTGTAAACATCAATTAGACCCCATTGGTTGAAGCTGTTGCTAGGTTCCTCTATATCCTTGCTGATGTTTTTGTCTAGCTGTTTTATCAATTGTTGCAAAAGGTATATTGAAGTCTCCAACCATAATTCTGGTTTTATCTATTGTCCTTTCAGTTCTGTTTATTTTTACTTCATATACTGTTTTCATGTTTGGAATATGTGCATATTAAAGATTACTGTGTTTTCTTGATGAACTGACCTTTTTATCACGTTTTGATGTTCCTCTTTTTCTCTGCTTATTTTCTTTGGCATGAAGATTACCTTATCTGGTATTAATAAAGCTACAGCTTCTTGCTTTTGATTAAAGTTTGCATCATATTTTTCTCTTCCTTTTTCTTCCAACATACATATATGGTTATATTTAAAGCAGTTTTCTTATAGACAACATGCAGATAGTTTTAAATCCACTCTGCCAATTTATGTCTTTAATTATGTACTCACATTATTTGTATTTCATGTAGCTATTCATGTTTTAGGACTTTTAAGTCTTCCATTTAATTTTTTATTATTTGTTCATTCTACTGTTTTTGATTCTGCTTTCTTTTTCTCTACTTTCTGTGAGTTACTTGAATATAATTCAGAATTTATTTATGTATATTTTCCGCTTATAACTTTATTATAAGGAACTGAATAAAAAATTTATAAATATTGTGAATACATATGACTTATAAGAAACTGGAAAATGACAAATTATGTAAAGTAATTGTAAGTTTTTGATCATTAATTGACTTGTAGCATACATTAATTAACCAGGATGTAAATAAATAAATAACATAAATGATAAAAATACTGTTAAATTTTTAAAAATCAGGCAAACCATGTTTAGAATACATTCAATAAAATATGTGGAATGGTGCAAATGGGAACTTTAGCTACACTGTTATCTATCTGTGTAACCTTTAGCCAGCTATTTAACTAGTTTATATTTCAGTTTTCCCATATGCAGGATGGGGAGAGTGTTACAAACTACTTTATAAGTTTTCTGTGAGGGGTTGATGATTTAGCAAGCACTTAGAAGAATGTCTGGGACAGAGTAAATGATACATAAAGTTCAGTGACTATTACTTTTACTACAATTACTGAAAGAAATTGGAAGTTGTATGTGCAGATGTTGGCAGTAGTTAGAATTATCTAGATGCAATATTTCAAGGTGTTTATTTCTTTTTGGTGCTTGTTTTTATTTTCTTTTTTCACAATCTTAATGAAAAATTTTTGAATAAAACATTAAAACACATCAAAATTTGAGAGACTATTGAATGTTATAAAGTTGTATATATAATATGTGTATTGGCAAAGTAGAGAAAATTCAACTCACCCATAAACCACAAGTTTACTCATGACTAACAGAAATTTTACTATGGTTTTCCAGTTACACTTATCTTTGTGGTTGATTATGCATTGCTATAATCAGAGTATATGCATACTGACATTGCTTTTTTACACCGTGTTAGAAGCTATCTTGGTTACTTTTCTCTCATTGCCAGGACAAAACACCTGGCACCCAAAGTGAAGCAAGGAAAGGTTTGTTTAGCTTACAGTTTCTGGAGATTTCAGTCCATAATCAGCTGGCTCCAAGGCAGGGTGGCATGGCACTGGGGCAACACTTCAAGGCAGCAGCCAGAGCAAAAGAGAGCAAAACACAAGCCTCTTCTCCACTCTTATATTGTACACAGGCCACCTCCCCCTTCAGGGTGGGTGTAATGCTCACAAAATGTCCTTGCCCTCCTTTGCACAGGATGAGGATATTTACAAAGAAACCTGGCCCCCTGCTGACTCTCTCAGTTAAATTTCTAAATTGCTTAAGTTGACACAATGTATCAACTATAACAATCCACCCCTTGTCAAGGTGGCAACCAGACATATTTCTTTAAATCAGCCTCCAAATATAAAGACAGGCTTATTCTTAACATTTTGTAACTTGAACATTATAACACAGCTTAACAATCCTTAAGAACTAGCATTAAGTCTATCAACATTATATTACATTAGAAACATAACATTTTGTCGTTGGACACCCAAAGACTCATGTACATCCCTTTATGCAAAAGGCATTGAGGCTATCTACAAGAGTTGAACCTGATTGTGAGGAACAGATTTTGTGTTGCCGCCATTCTGGAACCTCTTGGGGCCTCTGCCGCCATTCTGGAACATGGTGCTCTGAGGCTTTCTCCTCAAAGCAAAGTCTTTCACTTTTGCAGTTTGGAAGCTGCAAAGGTTCGAGACTTGCTGCTTTTTGCACTGCATTCAGGCCATCTTTTATACTTCTCTCTTCCTTCTCAGCAATTGAGATCTCAGC
>RJWT010030249.1:0-14693 GCA_004365215.1 Cuniculus paca | reverse complement strand
AAAGAAAGAAGAAAGAAAGAAAGGAAAGAAAGAAAGAAAAAGAAAGAGAAAGAGAGAAAGAAAAGAAGCCATGGGCATTCTCACGGGTGTGCTAGACACAATCACTCAGCACCATTGGCTTTGGCATGTTCGTGCTCAGTGGAGGTGGGTGCTCAGACAGCCACTCTGGCGCCCTGGGAACTCGGTTTTAGTCATCCTGCAGTGAGCAGGAACCACCAGCCGCCACCAGGAAGCAGGAGATGACGTGCAGTAAGTAAAGCTCCTAAAAGAGAGATTCTTCTTCCTTCTTTTTGACTTCGTATTCTCCCTCTCGCACGACATTCCTTTATATATGGACATCCAGTTATCCCAACACAATTTGTGGAAAAGACAATTCCTTCCTCCATCGAAGTGTCTTGGCATCTTCGTCTCAAAAGCCGGTTTGCTATAAATGGGAGGATTTATTTCTGAGTTCTCAATCCTGTTGCCCCAATCTGTGCCCTTATACAGGGCTCTTCTTGACCAGTGCCTGGCAGGACTAGTCGCCAGCTCATAGGCCAGTGAGGTCCTGGTGTCATAGGGTGGATGAGGGTAGAACACCAGGATGATATGAAGCTGGTCCCACAGCGTCTGCTTGTCCCATAGTCAGGGAACA
The DNA here is from genome assembly GCA_004365215.1 of Cuniculus paca. Classification (NCBI taxonomy): domain Eukaryota; kingdom Metazoa; phylum Chordata; class Mammalia; order Rodentia; family Cuniculidae; genus Cuniculus; species Cuniculus paca. Next base: position 14,059 of record RJWT010030249.1, on the reverse strand, counting down.
ATGATGGTGGCTGCTCTCACTGTTGTCTCTTCTAGTCCACAGAAAGGTTGTGCAAGCACAAAGAATGCAGGAGCTTGGGGCCTTTTGGTGGAAGGGGGCGGCACATGTGTGGGAACGTGAGTGTGACACAGGTGGGCGTGCATGTGGCAGGAGAGCAGTTTTGTTCTAGAGGCTGCACAGAGCACTGCTGCACTGAAAAGGGGCAGAGAATTTTGTAGAACAAATCATGTCCACAGGCCCAGACCATGAGGCCATTTTTATACTTAGTGTTTGAGGCCAGTGACCTGTCTCTGAGCTCTGTTTGGATTTGGCAGTAACAGAAGTGTCCATCCCCCAGGAGTGGGGCCAGTCCCTGCTGATTTGTTGGCAAGTCCTGTTTTCTAGCGGTGCTAAAGCCGGTCTCAGGTTGGGTTCCGAGATGCCGGCCATCACTCACTCCTCCGGCCTCTAGCAGGAAATCCTGATTTCTTTTTGTTTCGGGGAAGTCTGCTGACAACACATTCATGGGTCCCTTCCCACCGGTGCCATGGGAAATTCCACACCACAAGTGTTGCCGTTTCTGACCTGAACACAAGAGCATCATTGCTGTGACTCAGAATGGCATTTGCCATTCTGTCAGCTATTTTTAGTGTTTTTTAAAAAATATTTGAAATGCATAATTAATCATAAGGAATGGCTCTTTTTGGTTAAACTTAAAACCTGAACTTTTTACATGAAAAAAATTTTTTAAAATTTTTGATGGTGAAAAGCACACTTCTCTTTGCCTATAGAACAGCATGTGATCACACATTTCACATACATGGGGAACCAAAGTAATCACAGAAAAAAGTGATTACTCCTCTTATTTCACTGAGCAATCATGATACTAGTTAATACTTAGGTGCGTTGTCATGTGCTTTCTATATATTATTAACTCATTCGCTCCTCACGGAGGTATGGGAATAGTTTGTCCCATTTGACAGAAGAGAAGACTGAGACACAGAGAGGCGAAGTGATTTCCCCACAATTGTGAAGCAAGTCTGGTGTCTCCTCTTAACAGATGCCCCCACCTCCCAATACCACACTGAATCAGGCCTCTCGGTTCCTGAGCTTTTGGTCAGCCTTCTGCCCAAGGTTTGGCCTTACTGTGTAACACAGCTTTGCTCAAGAGAATTCAGCAGAGGTGATACTGCATGACCTCCCAAGCTTGGTCAAAAGAAGCCCTGAAGTTCCACCCAGACCTTTTGGAACCTTTGTTCTGGGGGTGCCAGCTGCCATCTAAAAGGCCAGGTGTCTTGAGACTACCACACAGCAGGGGAGGCCCGAGAAGGCCCCCTGGAGAGATCAAGCAGTTCAGACATGTGGCCTCTGAGCCATCGACCCACTCAGTTAGGTTAGACTGTCAGATGACCTCAGTTCCAACTGCTGTCTGACTGTCACTTCATGAGAGATGCCACCTGAGAACCACCAGTAAACCCTCAGCGCCACCAGAGAAAATAGGAATTGTTTAACCACTAGGCCTTCATGGCTACTAACCAAAGAAAAACACTGACTGAGTGCGATTCAAGCCAGATAGGCCAGTTCCTGAGCAGTTGCTGTTAACTGCAGGGGAGAGATAGACACAAACAAGACAAAACAACCCACTGGTCCCACTCTCCACGAAGTAGCCCGGGTAAGGCTACCTAGAGAAGTATGTTTCCCCTCCCAATATCAAACCAATTTCCTTTTTTTTGGTGGTGGTACTGGGGATTGAACTGATGGGCCTTTGTACTGAGCTACACCCGCAGCATTTTTAGCCTTTGTGTGTGTATAGGGACAGGTTCTTGCTAAGTTTCTCAGGCTGGGCTTGAACTTGGAATTCTCCTATCTCAGTCCCCCACCACACCTGGCTTTCCTTCATTGGTGTTTGACAATAATCTTTGGAAGAGGTAGTGCCTGCACATCGCCAGCTTTCACAATGCAAGGGCAGTGGGAAGAGGAAGGTCTTCCTAATTGCACTTCTATGGCGCACCGCATACTTCTAGTTGCCTCCCCACAGTCTATTTCATAAGCACCTACTGTGTGTCTGCTATCTTTTGCATACCGTGGAACAGCAGCAAGACAGACCCTGGCTGGTTTCACAGAGCACACATGGGAGAGGGATAGATGAGCCAAAAATAGAACAACACCAAATGGAAACAAAGGCTTGAAGGAAATGGCTGTGTCCCATGGCCATGTGCTCCTGCTTTAGGTGACTCGTGGCAGGGTGCGGCAGTCTCTGAGGTGGTACTTGGGCTGCAGAGTATAGGATTCACCTGGCAGAGCTGCGCGCAGGTGAAGCCGGGTGGGAAGGCTGGGAAGGTGGGAGGCTGGCGGGCAGCCGGAAGCAGTGGTGAGGAGCGCAGAGGGCCTGCTGGTGTGAGCTGGGGCCTTGGAGAAGTGGGGGACTTCATGGGAGTAACTGGAAGCCATTTTTATCTCTCTGTTGATTACCCAGAATTATCATTAGGTCCAGGTATTCTTGGACCTGGCAGGGACAGAACCAGCCCTGGGACTGCCACTCAGTCCCCGAGGGTCTGTTCGTTTGACTGGTTTTCTCTCCCCTGGTGACAGGCAGTAGCCATCATGCCTCCGCATGCAGTGCTCTCCTTTGGCTCTGGAGCCGGGGTGGCTGTGAAGGATGCTATTTTGAGGTCTGTGCGGCAATGCCCGGCATGGTACGGGAGTCACTGGCCAGGGGTCTGATGCAGGAGGCCCCACTCTGAGGAGGGTGGGGCAGCCACAAGCCGCTGCTCCCGAGCTGGTGAAAGACAAGATGCTGGCAAACATGGAAAGCAAACGGACTTGAGTTGCACCTGCATCACTGCTTCCCCTGGGTAATGTGCCTGCCCAGGGGACAGAAGGAAGCAGTGAATGGGAGGGGACATGGGTAGGGACAGCCTGGCTGGGCTGGGCCCTATGACCAACCAGCATCTCCAGCTGAGGGCCTCGAGTGGGAGCAGAGTGATTCTCCACAGCAAGTGGCCACAGGTGACCACAACTGCACTGGCCTTGGGGATCCTGGATGGAGGGAGTCAGGGCCTGGTGCTGTGCGCTCAGCCTGAACCTTCACTCTTTGAGGGACCCTCAAAGCATTTAGAGCTCTTGGAAGGTAGAGTTTTTTAGAAACCCCTAGCGAACATTTCTTTAAAAAGAGATTTTTTCCTTAAGTTTCTTGTGTACTTTGAAAATTGTCATAGCCCCTTACCTGGGGACTCTGAGGTATAGCCGATTCTGGTGTGGTGGGAGATTCTTTTAGCCTCCTCAATCCCTGTTGCTGTATTATACAAGTAAAAGCCCCTCCCGCTAATCACTGTGTCCCGGTGGGGGCCACACCTGGAGATGGTGTGATCAAGGAGAAGTCCAAGTGAAAGAGAAGCTGTGCATGCTGAAAAGCACTGCTGGGGACATTTCTGCATTCCCTACCCTCCCGCCAGCAAGGTGCCCTGACCAAGATACTGCACCTCTTTGGGCCTCAGTCTACCCCTCAGTTAAATAGGAAGAAAATTACTTCACAAGGTTGGATTTTGAGAGGCCCCGAGTACTCTGTAAATACCTAGGTGCCCCATGGACATTCGCTAGTCTTGTTAGCTGTGACACAAAGAAAGGAGACTTTGACTTCAGGTTTCCCAGCCAGGTGCCCAATCACAAGCCAGTGGAAGTCAAAGCACTGAAAACAACAGGGCATGCTGGGCATCTGTGGTATCCACAGAAGCAGAGACTGAGGTGACAAGGTACAGGCAGCTCCTGTGGGTCCTAGAGGAAGCTGACTGAGCTCAGTCCCAGTGAGGGCCCTGGAGATGAAGTGAGATTCATTTCTCAGTCGTTTAGCATAGTTGTGACTTTGATCAGTGGGGATGGCAGTCACTGCTCATTTTATAGAACTGGGGTTAAACCCAGAGTAGACAGAACAGGGCCACCATGCCAGCTCGGCCAAGTGCTGCCATGTTTCCCAAGGGAGAGTGGATGTGGCCAGATCCTAAGACTGAGACCCACAAGGACCCTGCTCTTCTAGGGACCAAAAGCAAAAGGCAGAAGGAAGTAAATTAAATATTGGGAACCAAGAGTAGAGCCAGGGAAAGCCAGGAGAAAGCAGGCAGACTGGACATGGGGGACCTGCTGCAGAGGGTGACCAGCCACAGAGAGAGACCAGCACTAAGGAGTCTGTGGGAGGCTTGGCTCTTGTCACCTTTCCAGTTCTTTCTGCTATAGTCTTCTTTCCCTTATGTGTGGCTATCTCTTACCTGTGTCTCACCTTACACAGCTCCCTGAAAAAATACTCATTCCACCTGGGTGATTTTCTTGTTTTTCCCAGAACTGCCTCCCATTTGAATCCCACCCATGATGCAGAAGGTAAATCAGTTTAGTCAGCCTTTTGCTGCTCGCAAGTGCTCTTCAGAGCAGAGCTGCTGTGTGCGGGGGTGCGAGCATGCTTAGGACGAAAAAAGTTTCAGAAAGTTAGTGAGGAATGTCTATCCCGCCTACACTCCCGCCTCTTCCTGGGGCTTCCAAGCCCTGTCGGCATCTCTTGGCCCGGGGAGGGCTCTGTCACCCTGCTCTGCGTGGGGATTTTTCAATTGCAGTAACTCTTGGAGCAGGGGTCATTTCGATAGAGGACATTCAGGCTGCTCCTTACCTTCTGTTGTTAGAAACATGACCACAATCATGGTGTATTAACTGTGAAAATATATTTTGTAGGTATGGTATAAATATACATTTTGCATAATGCCAGTGTATCTTTTTTTTTCAAGTAAAATGATTTTTATTGATATACATAGTGATCACCAATAAATATCATAAATGATTTTCATTTTAGGTATACATAATGATCACTTTCATCATAGGGAATTTGTACCAGTACATAATATAACCTGATTCTCTCCCCCCACCATTCCTCTACCTCCCCTTCAGCCACTCTTCCCCTCCTTATTTACAAAAGCTTTGTCTCCATTTTTCCTTCTTTCCTCATTTTCCTTTACTTTTTCCTTCACTTTTTCCTTCCTTTCTCCCTCCCCCCTCCCTTGTTCCCCTTTCCATTTGAACATTTTCTTCCTACTTCACAGTATCTGTTGTACATTTTGGTCCTCGTTTAAATTTTCAGTTTCTCACACCACAGAAACCATGTGGTATTTGAGTATGTGTGTCCAGTTTATTTCACTTAAGAGTATGGTCTCAACGTATATCAGCTTACTCAGAAATATCTCAAGTTTACCCTTCTTTATGACAGAGTAGTACTCCACTGTATAACAAATTCACATCTTCTTTATCCATTCACCAGTCAATGGGCATTTGGGCCGTTTCCAAGATTTGGCCATTACCAACTGGGCCATTATAAACATGGGTGTGCATGTACCACTATGGTATGATATTTTTAATTCTCTGGGAAAAGATACCAAGAAGGGGAATAACTGGGTCAAATGGGGCCTCTAATCCTTGTTTTTTGAGGAATTTTCACACTGATTTCCACAGTGGTTGCACCTGTCTACACTCCCACCAACAGCCCCGCCAGCATTTGTTATTGATTGATTTCTTGATAATAGCTATTCTCTCTGGGGTGGGGTGAAATCAATGCCAATGTATCTTAAAAAGTGCTAAAAAAAAACATGTGAATTAGTACTAGTGTTAATTAGCTGATTTAGCCATTCTACAGAGCATACATATTTCAGAAAATCATGTTGTATATAAATATACACAATTTCCATTTGTCAAACAAAAAAATGAATAGGGATCAATAAAAAATGTGCAAAGATAGTCATAGGATGAATTCCTGGAAGGGGAACTGCTGAATCAAAGGAACTGTGGTATTTGATTGTGTTAACTGGTGCCAAAATGCCACTCTCAAAGCTGCACCTAGTTATGTTCCCACTGGTGACACAAAATGTCCCTGTTTCTACATTCCCCCAACTCCAGGCCTTCCCAGCACTTTTCCCTTTACTTTCCCTAAACTGGGAGGTCAATGGCATCTCCTTATATTCCTAATTTTTATTCCTCATTGTTTATATGGTGGGGCATCTTCTCATGTTTAAACCTTTTGAAAGCATTTCATTTTCTGGAGTTACTTGACCATTTTGAAATTCTCTTGTTAACTACATGATCTTTGCTTGGTGAAATAAATGAGTCATTTCTTTACAAGGAAATGTGGACTCACATGGTACCTGCTGACTTGCTCTGTCTTTTCATCTGTGATGTTGACCCCGAACTGACCATCTCTGAGTAATAATTTGGCTTTGTAAGCAAGTGAGCAATAAATTAGTTGCCAGAGCTGGTCTTCACAGCCAGCTGCTGTCCACATGCTCAAGGGACCTTCACACAATGCCAAGACGTTTAAAAGAAGGGCCAGGGCCAGGTGGGGGTTCAGGATCAGAAGTTGCTTTCAAGCCTTTTGTCAATGTCAAAGCTGTCATCTTCTTTTACCAGCTCTCTTTAGAGAACCATGGCTTAAAGAAACGTTGTCTTTTTGCCCTTCTGAACCACAAGATGACAAGATGCATTGTTAAGGTCAAAGCCTTGTTTGTTAGTGTCTGGCCTCATCACACTTGGGTGGAGTCTGATGTCATTGGCATTTTGCCTCAAGAAAATTCAGCACTAGGAATGTTTGCCAGGCTGACTTCGTCTGATTTATAGACATATTGTACATGACCTTCTTGCCTGACCTACACAAAGCCTACTTGAAAAATGAACAATGAGTAATTTCCATGTACGTGACACTTGATTCCTGGATGCCGTTATTTCTGATATTAGAATGTTGAATTTTATGACTTCTTGAGCATCCTTTTGATCTATCCTCTGGCAATTTCTTTCAGAATAGAGCTGTTTGGAATTGGATAACAAGAAAACTAAACTTTCAGAGCAATTGCCCTCTATGGCAGTGATGGCGAACCTCTTAGAGACGACACTAAAAGGTTACCCAAACTGCAACCCCAAACCCACCAATCTATCATAGAGTGCCAACACTGCAATGAAACCCAAAAGCTGAGGTTTTTGTTTAGAAATAACATGACATACATTAATATCTTTTGTTTCAAAAGAAAAACAAATAACATGTGTGCCATAGGTTCATCACCACTGCCCTGTGAAAACATCCAAGGACTTTCAAGTTGGGCCAAGTGCTGTAGCACATAAGCCCAGTGGAAGGAATATAATAAAATAAGATTTTTTTAATCATTTTAATATCTAGAGTTAGTCATTTAGTACTGTAGCTGCCAGGAGGTTTACATTTTTATGCTGGTCCTGTAATTTCCTTTATCTGTACTATGTAAACACCAAGTTAAATTAATTTCACTGAAATTTTGACTTTTCAGAGAAGTTTACTATCCAGAATCACCATATGTAACTGTACCTTAAGATCCAGAAAGAATTCTTATTAATCATCTGACTCATTTTAAAGTTATAGAAACTGAGGTCCAGAAAATAACATGGCTGACTGAGCCATTCTTCAGGACTGACAGGTTTTTCTTGGTGGACTTTTACCAGCTTTCTTCTCCAGCAGATCCTAAAATATGCCTTTTCCAGTGCTCAGTCCTCTTTTAATGGGCTTGCTTCTTATCCTGATTTTCAATCTGAGGTGGAAAATGAGATTTAAAAAAAAACAAAAAAACACTTTTCCCTTTCACTTGGTCACAGGACCAGAAGCAGCAGAGTTCTAGATGAGTGACATCCCCATCTAGAACCTTCTTCTATCCCCGTCTGTGGTGTGGTGTGGTATGATGCTGAGGTAAGGGCCTCAGGCCTTCAGGTCCTGCCCCACCTCACCCTCCAACATGCCCTGCCACTATCCTCACACCCTCCCCAGGGGAAGGAGGCTGTGAAGTTGGCTTGTTTATTTTATGAGGAAACACACAGAAAAAAATGCTTTAGAGGCCTTGGACTAAATCCCAAAGAGAGGAGGAGGAGGAAAAGACAGAGGGAATACAGCACAAAGCCTACTCCTTGGACACATCTGGTCCTTGTTTTATCTAAATTTTTGTGTATTCATTGACCACCACGCCCAGGCCAGCCACAGAAACCCAGGCAGGCTCTCAAGGCCAGGATTTATTATACATTCTCCAAGAAGCAGCCCTTGGAGCTGGGGATTTAGCTCAGTGGCATAAGCACCTGCCTGGTAAGTGCAAGGTCGGGAGTTCGATCCCAAAGGAGTGGCTCTTGCCACCTGAGAACCGAATGGTGCACTGACATTGAGCCTCCACAAAGGATGAGCTCAGGGCGTCTTCTGTGCGGTCATGGTGAGTGGGGCATCTTCCCTCCCCTGCCATTTTGCTGAATCTCCAGGACAGCGGTTAGTACCTGCCCAACCTCACATGAGGCAGGGAATTGGGACCAGATAGCTTCTCAACCCCTTCCCCCACCCCACACAAACAACTGTGCTGGGTCAGCTGTAGAGAGGGGGTTGGGCAGAGAAGAGAGGAAGTTAGGGCACAGCCGTGGAGCCAGGAGCTTGTTCCTGCTGCTGTGGGACGTGCAGCTGGCTGGGCACTGCGCCTTCCCTGGCGGCAGAAGCGGGGTACAGAGCTGCAAGAGCACTGCTTCACCCTCAGGCTGGTGACAGGCCCGCACGACACTTCCTGTCTGCAAAGTGCTAGAAGTCCAGCCATCGCCTCCTCCTGAAACGTATTACAGAAGAAAAGGAGCAACCACCTTGGTTTTTTAAATAAAATAATATATGCACTGTAGAACACTTAGAAAGCCACCAATCAAAAGAAAGAATAAAAATTGCCTCCAATTCTACCATGCACTGACTCTGAAATCCAAGTTCCTATATTTGAGAAAGAGCTGTGTACTTTGCGGAAGTTACCACGCCTGCTAGTTTGCTCCCAGGCCTGTAAAATGGGTTCTCGATAGCCCCACTCGGTGGGGTCATTTCGAGATCTGCACAAGATGATCCTGATACGAAGCTCCTCCGGGACCATGAAAGAATGGAAGGGAGCTCAGTAAATATTAGCTGCTTTTGTTTATTTAGCTATCACTTTGTTCTCAACCTCAATCATTTTTTCAGAAACAACCTTTTCCAGTTGCAGAGTAAACTCAGCTAGGAAATGGTGCCAAGACTCCTTACACATGTTTCATCGGTGCCTATTTGTTAAAACATAATTCCACTACCTGGATGATCCCAGATGCTCGATGTTTATTTTGAGATTTATGCGTTCTATAGTTAATAACAGCCTTTCTTAGAAGCTCATACGAAATCCTCCAGTCTGCTAAAAATCAATTATACTTCTTGTGCAAGACCATTCACTTGATTAAACCAAACGTTTTTGTTTTATTTCACAGTGAGAACATTTAACATGAAATATATCCTCTTAACAGTTTTTCTCCAACCCCCTCAACAAAGTTTTGTGTCCAGTACAGCGTTGTTAGCTGAGAGCACCATGCGGCTCAGCAGCTGCCCAGAGCTCAGTCACCGTGGACTTCACACCTGTTGGTTAGCGACTCCCCATATCCCGTGTCTCAGCCCCCGGTAGTCACCTTTAGCCCTCAGGCTCTGAGTGTGACTAACTTAGATATATCATTCGAGTGGAATCACGTAGCAACTGTCTTCCGTGTCTACCTTATTTATTAACATTATGTCCTTGAGGTTCACCCATGTTGCCTATTACAGAATTCCCATTGTTTTATGGCTGAATGATATTCCATAGTGTAAATGTATCACATTTTCCTTATCCATTTATCCACTGATGGATGTGTGTTGTTTCCACATTGTGGCTTTTGTAAATAATGCTGCAGTGAATGTGAGAATGCAGATATCTCTTTGAGATTCTGATTTCGGTTCTTCTGGATAAATACCCGAGAGTGAAGTTGCTGGATCATGTGATAGTTGATTTTTTATTTAGGAATACACCAAATTTATTGAACACCTGCTATGGGTATATGAAGTGTGATCAAAATATACAGTGAATATACAAATTCTCAAAAATATATTGCAGCCAATATTTTTACACATTGCCATTAATCCCCCCTCAGAATACACCCTCTGGCTTTGAGCATCACTCTTGCCCACTTCCTGAAGCAGTTCTAAAAGTCCTTTTTCAGAAGTGTCTTTATGAAGTATGACCAAAAATACAGTGAGTGCTGCCCCTGAGCACCATCCTGTGGAAAGGCAAGCTTGTAAAAGCACGGTGCCTCCTTGTCCGCCTTATTCACTGGATCTACACCAAAGTCAAAATGCCCATGAAAGGTCAACATTTTGAATCAATTGAGGACACCAAATTAGCCACAGCAGTGCAGCGAAAGGTACTCATGGAGGAGGACTTCAGAACTGCTCCGGGAAGTGGGAACACCCGGCTGCAGAAAGCTGCTGCTGAAGACACCGCTCCCTGGAGAAGGAGGCCATGGCAGGCGCTCTCCTGCGAGACCCGAGGCGCCTTCACGCACGTGCCGCTGGCCTGGGCCCAAGCCTGGCGGGCAGCACAGAGAATCCTCCACGGAACTGGAACAAATTGGACATTCGATAGGAACTGACACAGATGTTGGTTCTCGGAAGCCACACACCCGTGGTCTGCCAAAAAAAGTGTCAGAACACTCTGAATACAAAAAAAAAAAAAAAAGCAAAGTGGTAAGAATGATGGAATAAGTGTGTTGAAAGTGAGTATTTGGGGGCCGGGGATTTAGCTCAGTGGCATAAGCCCCTGCCTGGCAAGTGTGAGGTTGTGAGTTCGATCCCTGGCAGAAAGAAAGAAAGAAAGAAAGAAAGAAAGAAAGAAAGAAAGAAAGATAGATCGTTCTAAGAAAAGGCAATCACTGATGCTATAAGAATATGTCAGAGAGCTGTGAGTTAGATGGTAGAAAACATCTGAGTGGGCTTTGGGGTTAGAACCCTGATTGAGACCTGGTCCCACTCTTCGGCTGCCTGTGGTCCTGCCCAGTGAGTGATCAAGGCCAGGCAGGAGCACCAAGGGCTGTGGTAGAGAACAGACCCTAACAGGAGGAAGTAGAGGAAGATTCCATGCTGCTAGAGGAGGGAAGAGGGAAGGGCATTCCAGGCAGAAAGGAAAGTTTGAGTGGGCCAGGCCATAGAGACAGGAAAGCACAGACTGCTCCTGGATATAGCAGAGAGCCCAGAATGCTTTTCGGGGTGCAGAGGGTGGGGCCTAGTAGACCAGGAGAAAAACTGTGGTGAGGCAGAGACTAGTCATGAATAATTTGTTCCGTAAACACTGTTCTCAAAGTAGCCAGGAACAGTCATAGTTTTAGAGATTAGCTCAGAGTTCTAAGAAGGAAGGAAGGTGATTTGAGGGCTGGATTGGAGAGGAAGGGACCTAGAGACAAGTGAGCAGTTGGGAGCACCACCAGCCCTCTCAGTGCCTGCCTGTAAGGGACACTCACTGACTGGGTGCTGGGGGGACATAGGGAAACACAAGGCCTAGGCGACCTCAAATCAGCACAGAAATGCTGAGGTCAAGGGGGCAGTGCCCAGATGCAGCTGGAGTTGCTAAAGCTGGGGGGCCACAGGTGGTATCTCAAAAAGATGAAAGGTTCTAGCGGGGACTCAGGCTGTGTCTTGGCAAAGGCCCTGCTGCCCCAAGGGCACAGGAAGAACGCAGGCAGGGAGAACCAGGCCTGGGCTCTGGCTGTCCTCCATTGAATTGCATCCTTTCATTGACAGTCATCTTGCTTAAAACTCAGGTAATCAGAAATTTGGCTCTGGGGGGAAATTTAGGCTTTTCCCCCTCTTGTTCTATTAAAAATAGACTGCCAAGCTTGCTTCCTCAAGGGGCCCCCGCCCTGTATTTACCTGAGCCAGGAACAGCTGTGTAACCCCAGATGCCATTTCCTGGTGGGTCTTTCTTTAGCCAAGTGGGGGCCAGGGCTGTGACGGGAAGCCTCTTCCTTCCTGGCCCTCCCATTGTTCCTACAACCTGGAGCCAGGAGTGCCAAGCTGGAATCTTCCACAGGGCAGATTCTCTGTCCCATAGCTTTGGGGTCCTTTTGCAATGATAGAAACTATAATTTTAGACAACTGGATTGATTACATCTCATATTTGCTCCAGGTTCATAAGAGATCGCCTGGAAAGTCTTGAAGAATTAAAATGTCTATAATTGAATAAATAAATGTTAAAAATTCATTGAATACCATGGGCACGGTTCATAATTGTACAGATTCCTGCACTCTCCACACACGTGTGTGTGCACACACGTTCCCAGGCCGTGTTTTATTCAGCCTGCCTGGAACTGATTCCGCTATACCCAAAGCAGTCTTCTTTCTGATCTGTCACCATGGAAGCCTCTTTTATCACCTTGGTCAGAAGGCAGGCTGCTTGTGAAATGACACAGCCTTCAAAGTCCCAGCAGACAAGTCACACTTTACGTCAGGCTATTAGAATGTGTTGTGTTTTGTTCTGTGATCTGCTCTCACTAAGTCACTAAGTTGTCCATGCTGAGATTAAACTTGAGACCTCCTACCTCAGCCTCCTGAGTGCTGGGATTACAAGTATATGCCACATCCCTGGCTTTAGTGTGTCCCTTGCAACAAACACAAAGAGCTCCTATTCTATCTTCATTCATCTCAAGACACAGCTGTCCTATAGTTGACTTGACAAACGCACTTCTGCTGCCTAGTCCATCAAAAGTTTGCAGAGATTTGTGTCTTTAAACAGGTTTAGCAACCATAGGTTCTGTCCTTTCTTCTCATTTATTTATTTTTATTTTTAAAGTCAGTTTGTTGAGATATAACTTATATGCACCCATTTCAATTGTCCAGTTTGGTGAGTTTGGCATATTTGCATACACACATACTACTACCATCATCATAGTTATGTTTAGCTCTAAAATGCCCTTTCCCAGAATTCTCCTGTGTTTGGAAGGCAACTGGATCATGGGGGTGCTGCCCTCACTGAGGGATTCATCCACTGAGGATAGCTGAGTGTATTGTTAAGAGGGGGCCTGGTTTGAGGTGGGCACCAGAACAGTGTCTTTCCTTCTCCACTCCTCCCTTCCTGGCTGCCCTACTGTGAGCAGCTTCCCTCCACCCAAGCCCTTCCACCATGCTGGTTCTGCATTTGAGCCTGCTGAGCCTGCACTGAAACTTCTGACACTGTGAGCTGAAATAAACATCTCTTCCTTCAAAGTACCAGCAACAAGGAAAATTCCCAAGACAGTGGTGTAGAAACTCCATCACCCCAAGAAGACCTGCCTTGTTCAAGCCACCTAGCAGGCAGTAACGACCCCACTCTAGCCACCTGCAACCCTGACCTGCCTTCTGTGGCCTGCCTTCGCTTTGCCTGTCCTAGGGGTTGATGTAAATGGAATCGCCGGGTGTGGGCTCTTTGGTGACAGCTCTTTCACATCACATCACGATGTGCCAACGTATCACTTGCAGGCTTGTCTCCAGCCTGGGGTTCTTGGGGATAAAGCTGGCAATGTGAGTTTTATAAATGTTTCCTGGTGACAGTTCTAAGCACATCCTGGGCATTTGATGATTATTAGTCATTTTTGGACTTTTGATATGAAGTATCTTATTAAATTCCCAGAAGTTGGTCAGTATATTTCCAATTTCCAGACAGATATATTCCAAAAGATTGTGTAAGGCCAATTCTGGGCATTTTGAAGATGTTTTTCCACAGAAAACATTCCTTTAGGAGCTATTCTTGGGGAGCACTGTACTGAGACTGCAGCCCCAATGAAAGAAGAGCCAGACCTTGGGGCACCCCACCCAGCTGGGCAACAGTGAGAACTGAGGTGACACGGGGAGCTATGTAAGCACAGGACAGCAGGGTGGCTTCTCTGAGGACACTCAGGTCTCAGGCTGAGTTGTTCCCTCAGCAGTGGGTGCCAGGTAGGTGCGCTCATGGACTGGGCTGCCTGTAAGCACTGAGCAGTCCAGACCAAAGATTTCAGCTCCTCACTAAAACCCCGTGGACACCAAGCTGGAAGTCGCGTGCAGTCTGATGGGTTTTTACCTTTCCCAGGCCTGCGTGGCATGGTGTGACTGACCACCCAATGTTGTGGGAACCCACCCACCCTCTGTAACAAAAACTTTGGGAAAAGTCATCATCCTCATCCTCCTGGGTCCAAATGTGTGCCCGAGTCACCTCAGCCAGCATGGGTATGCACAGAACTTCCCTGAGCC
>RJWT010030248.1:0-14700 GCA_004365215.1 Cuniculus paca | reverse complement strand
TTGTGAACCAAGAGCACAGAGCCCGGTAGGGTGATTTGAAATGTGAGTTTGACCAGAAAGGAAGCTCCAGTAAAGCTATGGCATGAGAAAACAAGCCTCGTCTCCTCTCTTATACTGTACACAAGACACCGCCCCCCAGGGTGGTGTAGCACTCACAAAATCTCCCCACCCTCAGTCACACCAGCCTGCCTTGGAGCCAGCTGCTTATGGACTGAAATCTCCAGAAACTGTAAGCTAAATAAATCTTTTCTTCCCTAATTTTGGGTGTCAGGTGTTTGTCTCAGCAATGAGAGAAAAGTAACCAAGACAACCACATATGGATTTTAGTTAATATCTATTTATCAATCTGGTTTATTAATTGTGGGAAGTATACCATACTAATGTAAGACATTAATAATAGAAGAAACTGAGTGGGGGATATAGCAACTCTATACACTATCTTTGCAACTTTTATATAAATATAAAATTATCCTAAAGTACAGGTTATTTTTTAAAAAGAAAAAAAATTTTCCCATCTGTCCCACAGAATGTACAGGCGCATCTATGCTTCTCCCCAAGCTGTGTGCTATGCCTGAGTTCCACTCACATGGTCATAACGGGGGCTGGGGGAGACTCTAACAGGAGCACCAAGCAGCCGTGTTTTAGAGAAGCAACATGTGTACAAATACCCCCACCAAGACAAACCCATGAACCACACTTATGCAGGACAGTGGGAGAAAATATGCTGGAGGGAGAAGCACTGTAGGATATGGTTAAAATTGTGCCTTGACACTTAAGGAGAAATGCAAGACAGAGAAATTATTAGAAACCATTCCAGAAATAGGGAAGAGAATGAATATAAAGCAGCTCAGCCAGCATGGGACTTATTCAGAAGACACAGTGCTGTTAGGAGTAAAACTTGCCAAAGGAGAATAATAGAAAATAAAGCAAGAAATTTTGAAGTCAGAATATGGATTACCATAAAAGTTGTAAAATAAAATAAACAAAAACAAAAAAGTTTTGCAAGAGTGAGTGACATCACTCTTCCATACATGTATTAAACTCCTAATTTTGCCAAGACATATGAGGCACACTGGCTCGCTCATCAGAGTTGTTCTTTGGTAGGATTGATCCTATGATTGAATATGAAACCAATGGCCATTTGAAAGCTTAACATGAGGAGTAACTGGAGCTAACTGGACAAAGCCATGGGAACTAGATCCCTACAGTAGGAATGGAGAGCAGGAAGGAAAGCTGAGATTACCCAGCAGGCAAACTGAGAGTATGTTTAGGAGACATAAGATCTGATTTTTGTTTCTTGTAGAATATATCAGAAATTTACTAGCCTAAGAATTGTTTTATTTTTAATTGTGTATGTGGTTGAAGAGTCACCATAATCTTTACAGTTCCAAGATTTTTCAAGGCAAAACCTCTGATGCAAAAGATGAGGAAAGTTAAAACTCTAGGAAGGAAAAATTTGACTTTAAAGTAAAAAGTGCAATTGTCAAATGACTGACTGGAACTATAATATTATTGAAAGACATAGGAGAGTGTGGAGCTGAAGGAGTACTTAACTGTATTTTTCTTTTTCATCAAACGTGCGAGTAACTGTGAAATGAGGTAGAAGATTTTGTTGACTACATATCCACATTTGAGTAGGACTCATCTAATGGAAAATTAATCTTTATTGTCCTTTTTTCATTTCAAACAGTGTCACGATTTTATTTTTTTGGTACCGGGGGGATCGAACTCATGACCTTGCGCTCACCAGGCAAGTGCTTCAACCGCTGAGCTAAATCCCTGGCCCAGTATCACAATTTTAAAATACATAAACATTCCCTACTTTCCGATGAAGAACAGACAGAGAAAGTGGTAAATATGAAAAAGCTTTTTAAAAAACTTTAATTTCAGCTACTTAACATAGTTATATCACATTTAATTGACCTTTTTCCTCTTTAGTTTCTTCAGGTCATGTTTATTAAGAACCAGTTGATGGAACTGTAAACAGTTTCTGATCCATAGCGACTCACGGCCTAGAAAGGAAAGCAGGTAAAGTAAAAAATGTTTCTTGGGAGGTAAAGAAGCTCTGAAACATAGGATACAAGCAATGTCTTATGGGAAACCTAGGAGGAATCACTTATAACCATGTGTGCAGGAGTCAGGGAAGAGTTCTCACTGATGGCTGTATCTGAGCTGAACCTCGAAGGACACAGGGCCAACAAACCAGTAAGAGAGACTCATGCAGGGCTAGAGAACGGCAGTCGCATTGTTGTGAATCTAAAACCATCATCCACAGGGCACATGCCTAATGCACAAGCTGCTGCCACTTTCAAGGAGGTAAAAGATGGGAGTTAGTACAATGCTTGGCCCTAAAATGGAAGGGATTATGTTCCCCTGCTTCCTTTTTCATTGATGATTTAGAAATCTGTGTAACATAGCATTTACTAAAGTGTAGACTAGCATCCAACCCCTACTCTATCAATTTCCAATCATAAGATTCTAAATAAGCCACTTTACCTTCCAGTATCTTCATCTGCTTAATGGGAGAAATAGCATTACTTGTTTCATAAGATGTCAGTAAGGATTGGATATATGGATTTATATGGTGAACCTAGAACACAGCATGGCATATGTAAGAAAAAATTTTGTTTTTTACCATGAGAAGTTTTCATTTTTATAATTTTAAGAATGCTATAATTCTGATTTTATTAAATTTTTTACTTCTTAGCTGTGCAAGGTACAAACACAGCTGGAAAGATTTAGATTAAATGGAGTAATGACTTCCTGACTGAGATAGTTGTAAAATAATGAAGCATTATCAAAAGAGATTTCAAATTCTCCTCTTCATCCATTACAAAAGAATGATAGATTTTTTTAGAAAGAATAAGTATGATATGTTGAATAGGCAGGTTAAGCTAGTTGACATCTTAAATCATTTCTCTATTCATGATCCTCTTATTTAATGCATTTAAAAATATGTTTAGTATGAAATCAAACCTAAGTGGAGAATCTACTTAGATTTGTACTACCCTTCCTCCAATTTAAACCCATGTGTTTCCAGAATACACTAGTACAATAATAAAAGGCTCTGTCACAGAACACCCCACTTTATGTCACCCAAGATTATGCAATCGTCAAACAAAGGAGCTGTATATCCCTTGTCCTCTAGGGCAAAAATCTTGTCCTGTGGTTGCTTTAGAAAAGTAGAGCTTGGGAAGTTTTCCAGGAGTAAATGGGAAAGCGACAATCCCAGATCTCTCTCAGTTCTTGGAAAAAGGAATGGGCAAAGAGCCCGTCATGGAGAATAATAAAAGCTACAGGGAGAAGAGAACAATGGCTTTAAAAGTGTATTGCCTTTTATAGTGTCCCCAGCAAAACTGTTTATTGATACTGACATTTTAAAAGATTTCACCTTGCCTTGAAGTTTAACACCTCATTCCTATAAGCACACAAGCAATTCCTCTCCTGACTGCTACTGTCTTTTGACTAGAAAACATGTCCTTTTTCCCCTCTAAAATAATACTAACAATACAGAGTTGAACCATTTACACTGAAAGACTTTCTTTGTAATGGAGATATTTAATGTACTTTAGAAAAAGAGGGTAGAAATTGGAATAAAAAGATTACTAACTCCGTCATTTTAGTTACTGTATTATCCACAAACAAATTATGTGAGTTTTAATCACAGACGTTCCTTCTATGTTGTAAAATCATTGCAGTAACCCTAGACAATCAACCACAAAGTTATGCTGGGCGAAAGAAAATCAAGAAAAGGGAGAGAGTGAATTCATTTTTATAAAACACTAAAAAAATACAAACTAAACTATAGTGACAAGAAGCAGATTAGTATATGTCACAGAATAAGGGGAGCTGAAGGGCAGGAGAAAAGGAACATAGCCTAGGAAAACTAGAGGAGGTTGAGGGGTACAGACATTATCACTATCTTCAGGATGGTTTCATGGATTTATACATACATCCAAATTTATCAACTGTACTGTCTAAATATATGGAATTTTTGTACAGCAATTATCCCTCAATAAGATGGTTTTTTAAAAAGGCCTACAATCTAACATACAACACAAAAACATATTACATTACATGGCCATGTTTGCATTAGTGCACTTTATTTATACTATCAATATAAATAAAATGGTGAAGGAGAAGAGAGCCTGGGATAATTTATTATGTCTGAAGGATGAGTGAGATACACTTGGATGGGTTCGTGTTTATGACACACACATGTACCACCTGCCCAAATGGTGACATATCTGCAACACCACTCTCCTGGTGACAGCAGCGTACAGTAATGGCTGCATCATCCTCAGTGCAAGAAACATCAAATAAACAACAAAGCAAGCAATCAGATCAGGCAGAATTTATGGCTCTACACTGGTCTTTATCCTCTGAGACTGATTATGCTTTTTTTCTCTCAAGTGTTCAGGAAACATTCACCAAAAAACCGTCATAAGGAAAGCATTAGTAAATTAGGTAATGTAGAAATACTACAAACAACATGTCCTGAGCACAGTGCAATAGCACTAGGACTTACTGACAAAACTGCAAAGCAAAAGGGCTCATCCACCCCAAAATTAAAAATTCTTCTCCTAAACAATTGTTGGGCTAAAGGGGAAATATAAACTAATAAAAATATCAAAAACAAAACACTACATGTTGGAATCTGCAGAATACATCTGACGCAATGAGCATAGGAAAATTAACAGCACTGAATGTTTTTAATCAATGGAGATGAAAAAATTATGATGAATTAATTGAATTCCAAGTTGAAAAAGAGAAACAAGCAGCAATCGAAAAAAAATGATAAAAGGAATGAGCAATAAGATTAAAGTAGCAGCATAGAGAGGAAAAAGTTGACTATTTCAAAATTCTCGCTTTCTTTTTTAAAAAAGTAACAAAATAGACACACTGCTAGCTAACTTGATTAAGAAAAAAGATAACAAAGAACAAATATAAAATAAGAAATGTCAAAGAGAGAAACATTAAAATGAACCTTTTTTAAAAAATCATAGCACATTACTTTAAAGAGCTACATTCAAATAAGCTTTGAAAAAGCTAAACAAAAATGATGATTTTCTAGAAAAAATACAGATTGCAAAATTCAGTGATATATAGAAAGTTTACACTGAATACTTTTGTAGAAGAAATTGGAGAACATTATGAAAAAAATTACTGCATGAAAGAACGTGAAGCAACTGCAAAGATTCTACAAAGCCCTTTGCAAAGACCAGATGCTCCAGAGTGCTGTAGGTGCTGAAGATCACTGAAAACAGGTGCTGAGAGGAAAGCAAAACATTGACACCCCTGAGAAAGATTGTACAAAAAAGAAAACTGCAGTCCAATACCAATGAAGGAAATGATGCCAAAGAATCAAAAGAAGAATTAATTAACAACATGCAACACATCAAGAATAAAATATATTATGTCCAAGTGGCATATACCTAAGATTGATTCATCATGAAGAAACCCATTCATATTGCACATTTAAGCGAAAAAACTATATTATCTCTAAATGCTGAAAAAGTCTTCAGCAGCAATATTTTTTTCTAATTTGCAATATTTTTTCTAATTTGTATTAAAACAAAATCTGACACTATAATTTGTTAACATGAAAAATACACACATTTTATCTTAATTAATAATTCTAAATAATTAGCCATAATTTTATAATTAATGAAGATACTAATGGCATCTTAAGTAAGTGCAACAAATGGCAAGAACTGCCACTATTTCCATTATTTTTTAACATTATAACAGAGGTATCACCCAGTGTAACTGGGGAAAAGGGAATCACTTGTCATATGCATTTGTAAAGAAGTGAGCATATCTCTAAAAACTACTAACAAATCAACGAACAATAAAACTAACTGAAAAATAAAAGCATTCAATAAGATATCAAAAATTCCAGTTATAATATCAAAACAGAGTAAATCCTTTGATGCAACTGTGAATGAAAAAAGTACAAAACCTATAAAAGGAATTTTTTAAAATATTTCTGAAAGATACAAAATTAGACTTACACTAAAAGAACGGTACTACCTGTTCTTGGATAGGACAAATCAACAGCATAAAAATATCAATTTAACACTACCCCAATATGAATATCAACAAGTATCTTTTAGAGAATTAGGGAAGTTGATGCTAAAGTTTGCAAGGAAAAACAAACGCGCAGCCAGACATGGTGGTGCACAACTGTAATCCTAGCACTCAAGAGGCTGAGGCAGGAGGATCACTGTGAGTTTGAGACCAGCCTGGGCCACAAAGACAGCACTCGGGAGGCTGAGGCAGGATGATCACTGTGAGTTCGAGACCAGCCTGGGCTACAAAGCGAGCTCAAAGCCTGCCTGAAATCCATAGCGAGACCCTGTCTCAAAAAGACCAAAAAAAAAAAAATGCAAGAGTAGTTAGGAACCCCAAAAATTAAAACCTGGAATGATAAACTAGTTCTATCAGATATTAACTCATCCAATAATTCTCCAAAAGCAGGATATTACTGTCACAAGGATAGACATAATATAGACAGTAGAATAGAATAGAAAGCCCTGAAATAAATATAAGTACATACAGAAATGATAAAGGAGGCAACTTAAGTCACAGAAGCAAAGATGGGTTCCTTAACATATGTGGCTGGCACAACTAGGCAATCATTTAGAAAAAAACAAAATTTGCATTCACACCTTACAGCATATGCAAGAATAAACTTGTAGTTTGTCTCATTGCATTTTACAACCTTAAAACTTCAGTCCTTTTCATAGCTAAAAGGCAATGTAACTCTAAGAATTTTTTTCCACACTAATCAAGAAACCAAATTTAAAAATAATAAAACTTTTGATTGTAAAAATACTAGAGAAAATAGGTAAATTTCTCCATAAAATTTTTCTAATACTGACTTAAAATCCATGGGTAATAAAAGAAATGATTGATGAATTGGATTACATAAAACTTATTTTAATGTGCATGGTAAAATAAAATCCAGGAACTGCCAAATTATAAGGAAATACTTACAATATGTCAGCAATAAATAGCTAATATCTCTAATGAAATCGAAAATGTCAGACTTAATTTCCTTAAATCATAAAGTTAATACTTAGCATGATTACTGCTACTTCATAGTTTTCAGACTCTTTGTAATTCAGTAAATTATCTAAGAATCTGCTATGTATAAAGTAATGTGGTAGGTGCAAGGAAGACTTTAAATTGGGTGAATGTACTGTAGTTACACTCAAAAACTCTATTCTGTAATCAGTGTTTCATATATAAAACAGACTAAAATATTACGGACATATAGAAAGTTGCAAGAAAAGAAAAAAAAGGAAAATCTCAAAATAAATATGAAACTCTATAATATGAAATTTCTATAATGAAATTAAGTATACATCTTAATTTCATTCATCTCTTTACAGTTTTATGCACTGCTTTTTTTCAAAATTAAGTAATACAAGTTAAAATTTAAGAGCTATACATACTAGAGTCATTAAAATAATATTAAAGAATATAAATCAATTGAAGAAATGCAAAGAGAAATTATGTGATTGTGTGGGAGGAAATTAGACAAATGAAACCTACAATTAAGAGGGAAAATTTTGTAAACCATAAGAAAAGACAGCAAAAGAAGTCACGTTCCAGTAGGTTGCAGAACACTTATAATCTAATAAAAAAAACAAGCAAACCTGTTCGTCAATTGAATGGTTCCACAGATACTGAAGTCTTTCAAGACTTTTTTCTAGGATTTCCTGGAATTCAAGAAGCAATCAGTGTTTTTATGGTCTAAATCCCTACAAATAGGGGTCTCTTACTTAGAGTTGAGAGCACTTCTAACTTCCACACTCTAGGAAGCAGATCAGGCATGACTGTTTCAGATACCTTAACAGTATAATTTTATTAACCTAACTAATTTCATCTATCAGTTTCCAGAGGGTGGAAAACTCAGCCTGAAAACAAACAATGTACAAGCAGAACACACAAATAAAACATAGCAAACAAACACACACATCCCATGTTTGTAGAAACTAGATACCGCGTCGCTTCCCTCATACTCAGTGAACTTCCAATCTGACAGAGAAAAGAAAAATATGACTGAAGAGTTGGACCCAAAAGATCCCAAAGACCCTACAGTTCTAATTGACAGTGGACAGATGGGTTTGGGGGGTCAAATGAAGTCCAGCCATCTGTTTAAAAACTGGCTAAGACATAGGTCACATATCCAGGACAACACTAAGAAAGAAGAAAAGCAGATGTTTGATGAAGTTATAAGAGAAAATATGCAATAGTATCTGGATCAGATTTTACATATAATAAAAGACTAAGAAAATAGTTATTTTTATTATCTTTAATCATATCCTTTTTTACTCTTACAATTCTAAGGCGTTTCAGTCTGAGAAATAAGATTTATTTTTTATGTTGTAAGAATCATTGCTTTTACTTTTATATGATAGCATTTAAATCCAAATATATTAGGTAATAATAAAATACCTGATGATTGTCTAAAATTTAAGGAAAATGCTTAAAATGAGACTACGCAGAAAGTTGCTATTCTTATTACCAGTTATATATTCTCTTTGATTTTTAAAAATGCTAACATGCATCTAAAACTTTTTGGTCCATGCTATATAGAATAAAAGAAAGATCAAACTTAGTAAAAATCATAAATTCAAAGAGAAACATGAATGGAAAGCAACGAAACAAAAGGAGAAACAATATCATCTTTGCAGTGTTAACACAAAGCTTCTTCTTCTTTTTCTGTGTTTTTTGTGTGTGTTTTTTTGGAGACGGTCTCATTATGCAGTACGCAGTTCAGGCTGGTCTTGAACCTACTATGGAGTCCATGCTAGCCTCAAACTCATGGTGATCCTCCCATCTCAGCCTCCTGAGTGCTGGGATTACAGGTGTGTGCCACCACACCCATCATAAAGCTTATTTTAGAGGGACAGAAATTAAAGAAAACCTATCGAATCCAATGTAACACATCTATCTGTGTTTTAATCTCCACTTTACATGGCTGATTACTTCGGCAGTGCAGACTGATGACTGGCCTTTTACAGAACCAAGGGAGAAGGGAAAGCCCACTCACCTTCCTATGCAAGTCTCAAAATGTCCAGACACCATCAATGTTTGAAAAAACAAAACAGAGCTTTTGGGGTTCTTAGGTAAGTAGTTTTTAATTTCATGAAAGCACAGACATAAGTCATAGAGACGACTGGTCCTTTAGTCTGGTCGGCCTCCTTGGCAAAGATCCTGCTTAGATATTCTATTTTTGTCAGTGTCTGTGGAGACTTGAGTTCTTGCTCTCATTTCATTTCACACCCTTAATTCTTCAGTGCCTTTCACATAAATAAAAGGCAATGTAAGTCTAAGAATTTTAGTTTCCTTTTTCTTAGATCACATATTTTCCTTTTTCCACCCAATTCCAAGCAGTCATCAAGTGCTTTTCTCTCTTCTTGGTGTTTACCTAACCTTTGGTCTTGTAAATAATGTAATGCCATAAAATAGAGCCTCTACTAACCCACAGCACAGCTGTCCGAGAAGTTTATGGACTCATAATTCAATTTGCAGTGAGAGAGCAAGCAAGTGACTATTAACTAGGGAATTTCAAGTCTAACATGCGGTGCCTTTCTGTGTTTATTTTATAGTCACTTCTGAGTTTTGACCACTGATTAGAAACAGAAATTTTCAAATTCTGACATTTTAAAGAAACAAAATGCAGCAAATGTGACTACAACATACCTGCCTGATGCTGAAAGGGGAAAAGATTGGTAGAGATTCGAGTCTAAAAACTTCTCGCCAATAGGCCCATGGTACAAACTAAGTACCACTTCTTACTGAGTAGGCAATAAAACCACAAAATATTATAACTGGAAAGGATTCGAGACGTCTAGTCACATGTCCATCCCATTGCAGAGATTTCTCCCACAACAATTCCCATTCGGGAGCAGCCTGGTCACCGCATGAAAATAAGGGCTCCTCGTTGGAATCTTACTCCATTCTGTGAAACATGATTTTAAGAAATCTCCCTGTTAAAAAGCCAACAGTTGCTTCTTTGTATCTTCAATTTACTGATTCTACTTTATTCATTTACCCTGTACTCATGGAGCATTTCCATAAAGATAAACCACATCTGCCTTTATCCATCTGGAGAGACAAACCCATGAACAAGAATGAAAATGAAGCACCACTTGCCTTTCCTTTGCACTGCTCCCCTTCCTGTCCTCCCAAGTCTGGTGTTATTTACCTGAATCACCCCTCCCAAGAAGGAAACTGCCGCAGCAACGCCGATCCTTTGTACCTCGAAGTCAGACAAGCCCAGCAGACTTGAGTTATTCTGCATGGTGAGATTTTGGCTGCTTTGAGGGACCAGCCGTTCCACAGCATTGGCTGATATTAAAGATGTCAATGCAAAGGTGCCTAAAAGGGGGAGTGTGGAGAATCTGCTATTAATAACTTAAAAATAAAAATGCAAAAAAAATTGTTAGGTTCTACCATTAAAGTTAAAGCAACATTGGAAGGGTAAGCAGATCTATTAGAAACACTCCTTTGTTTCCCCAGTTCTCTACCTTACACCAACTCTATGAAAGAGTAGATACTTCCCTGCACACATACTCATTCCACGTGCAGCCACGTGTGTCTACCTGCTACGTCTTTCCGGACGTTCATTTTCCTACCTCTCTGCAGACTGGCACAAAGAATGCCCTAGGGGCAGGGATTAATGCATGGTCCTGATTTAAACCCAAACTCTCAATTTGCCAATCACTTAATATCATTTAAAGTACTCTGGGTCTTGCCTGGCAAGTGTGAGATTGTGAGTTTGATCCCCAGTACCAAATAAATAAATAAATATTTAAAAAAATAAAGTACTCTGGTCTAAATTGCTTCTAACATTAGGTGCAGGTAATAATACCTATGTTTCAGGGCTTGAGACCAATGTAAAGGAGATAAACTTGAAGGGCTCAATAGTGACTAAATACTAGCTCTGTGGCTGAAATGTTTGCTCCTCCAAACTCCCTGTGCAAACCCTACTTGTCTTTGGAGGTCTGGCTCTAACTCCACCCCAGTTTCCCCAGACCAAGCTAAAATCTATCTGTTGTTCTTGCATAACCAGTATACCTTTGTTATAGTACAACACGCTGTGGCCCATAAAGTGATTAAACTTGCCATTTTTGTCAACGATTACTAAATAAGGTTCAATAGTATTTTCCCAGAAATTGTTATGGCCACAGACATATGTGGGGCTGTCTTAAGTGTGTTCCCCTCTTCCTGCCAAGAGTTGTAGTTTCTCTCTTCTTGGCACACCGTGCCTGAGAATGCAGCCATATGAATATGGAAATGGTGGTTTCCACAGACAAGGTCAGCACACTTGGGTTAAAGAAACATGCAGCAGCATTAGGCAAATATTCCACCTGACTCGTTGCTTAAGGACCTTACTTTGCTACAAGTCCTGAGACTTTTTGGAAAAAAGGCCTGTGCAAGGTAAAAACAACCCAACGCAAAGTATGCAGCAGCAGCGCAGGGCAAGAGAGACTAGAGTCCCACACACAGAGACAAGGGTCCCACAGCAGAGGGTCTCCATGGAAACCAGACTCACACAATCCTCCTGTCTTACAAAATATGAGGGGCAGGATGTCCTTATCCTTGAGAAGTTAACACTCCTCACCCAAAGGATTGTTATGAGACAAATGAGATAATCAAATATAGTATGTGTCATGGAGTTTGCATCTAATGGCATTAGTTAGCACTTAATAAATACTACCTATTCAGATAAAAGTGAGTAAAATTAAGTTCAGAATGCTCATTTTCAATAAATCATCATTACATATTAATCATCATGATCACTGTCCTCATCACAAAGAAGTAAAGACTACATCAAGGAACTAAGATCTGATGATTTAGAGACAAGATTTTGGTGACGAGATGAGCAACACCAGTAAGGAACAATCACCATAGAATCTTGTTTTGAAAAGACATTTTTTCAGTGTATGGTACAATAGAATAGTTCTGAGATCAAATCAGATACTCCGACACTAAAGAAATGTATCTTTTGGGTCCTTCGATCTCCTAGAGAACCTGGGAAAAAATATTCTTACAGAAGCCATGAACAAATGACTACAGAATTGAAAACAGAGTCATAAATGAGTTCATTTCTAGTTTAAAAGTATTCTTCCTGGTATTTGAAGAAAAATAAAAGGAAATTGGATGGTAGGAGAGATCAGCTGAGGAGCTGGGGTTGCTGTGAAGATAAGGGGAGGATATTCTATTTTTCCTGTCTTGCAAATCTCAGCCTTGTTTTTATCTCCATCCTACCACTTCTCTATTCTTTCCGTCATTTTATCAACTTTTTACTCTAGTTGGACTTTCAGCCTATTGGCAGAACCCTTTAATGCCACTAACCCATGATAAGTTAATAGTACTGTGGGTAGAAACGTCTAACAGGAAGTGAGTATGGACCCCAGAATTAGACCCAAGTTCAAGTGCCAGGTCGGCTGCCTGTGGTCTTAGTTAATTTACCTGCCCTGCCTCAGCTTCATCTTTAACTGATTATAAAATAGATTCAAAATTCCAGTAGTGACTAAATCAGATTTCATACATAAAATGATTTATCCTCAAGCCTACAATATTGTAGGCTTTCAGTAAATAATTGTCAACTTATTTTCATTTTTTCTAAAAAGCAGCCAATACAGTCTTCCTAGCTTTTCTCTAAATTGCTGACAGACTTTGCTCTTTCAAAAATGTTTTTAATTTAAACACTGAGTAAATCTTGAGAACTGTCACTTAGTCATTATCTTCAACAATTCACTTTCTACTGGACTCATACCCAGTTTTCTAGTTTATTTATTTATTTATTGCTTTTTCTCTATTCTTGTCATAGAAATAGTTGTCTAACTTATTCCTTTCTTATAAAAAATATTTTAATTTAAAATAAGAAAATTCACATTGTTGATCAAAAGAGCACATTTGATGTCTCTGTAATCTGACTTTATGAGTTATGTTTTAAAAAGATGCTTCTAGCATAGTTTGTTGTTGCTTTTGATAATTCAGTATTGCGTTTGAACACCTAGGTTAGAAAGAAAACCCAAATAAAGTAATTTTTCTTCATGAAAATAATATAAATCTCTTAGTAAAGTGGAAGTGGGAGTGTGCATATCAGATACACTAAAAATAAAATAATTTAAGAAAGAAATATGTTCTATATATTAAATATTTATTTGGAGGACCTTTGGAGAAATTTAATTAACCATTATGATTAAAATCATGAGAAGATCAAAAAATAGTTGCTGTAATTCCTCTGGCATGTTTAGTGTTCCATGAGGATAAAGGATCACATCTTCCTTTCGATTACAAATAATTCTAATATTGGGTTAAAAATTAAATGAGAAGGTCCAGCTGGCTCTGTGAAGTACAAATACAGAAATAAAATGCTGTTAGAATTTATTGTGCCATAGAGTAACTATAGTTAAGTCTATAAATTATATGAATTTTGAATTACCTGTTATTTACCTAATAGGCCCAAATTTCCTATAGCTGTTAATAATTTGTTAAATAACTTGTTAATTACAGACTTCTATAAATGGTAATTTCAATACTATTCAAACAGTAAAACCCAGTAATTGCCTAGGAAGTAAAATGGTTTATGTAAATATACATTTAGGTATTATCAAATTATATATTTTCAACTTCCTAATGTAATTATGGTTTATGGAGCAAATTTGTTTTGAGTTTTTCTTTTATCTTAGGTTAAAGAGAGGAAATGATTGTGGAGTCAGCTCTAAAATAGTCTGATTTTTCTTGCTAAGAGCATATTTAAATGTTTTGAAAAATGAAAATAAATTTAGGAAATTATGAAGGCGGATAAATCAAAAACAATAATCTCTTAAGAATTTCTAATTTATCCTTATGCTCATCTTTTGCACTAATACAAAAGAAAAGCTCATTCTAGAATTCCTAGTTGTCAAGAAATAAAAGGCTTAGGCTCTAGATTTGGCTGTGTCTGTGTTAGAGACCATGTACCTGTGACTTTAATCTGTGCTCTTAAAGAAGCTTCCTGAATTTAGGGTTTGTGGTTTTTCTTTTTCATCTAAAATATATGGATAATAATGTCTATTTCAGAGGGTTAAGTTAGGATAAAATAACATGTAAAGCTCTTAATAAGTACTTAATGGATGGTACATGCATAGTTCTGAAAGTTAAATATATGTAATATGTATATCATACATACACACATAACATATTCCTATATAATAATATAACATTTATTTTATATACAGTTACATATTTCTTAATCAAAGATACATTGTGAGAAAAGATACATTGTGAGAAATGTATTGTAGGGAATTTCACTGCTGCCCAAACACATCACTGTAATTACTCAAACTAAAATAGCTATGACATCACTGGCTAATGACATCTTATGGGACCATGGTCTACGGTGTTTGTTATTGACTTAAACTCAATTCTGTAGCTCATGACTCTGTGTGTGTGTGTGTGTGTGTGTGTAAAATGTGTAAAAGATGGAAAGCTTATGAAAATGCTAACTCTAGTTCAGCAACCCTGAAACAGAAACCAAGGTTTTGCCTTTCCAACTAGCTTTCACATAATGCAGATTCATGGAGCCTATTTTAGATGGCAGTGTTTTAAATAACTGCTAATTATTGATCCTTCCTCATGAAAAACTCTGTTGATATAAAAAGCTAAATTTACATAAATAAAGTATTATGT